>MJUU01043243.1:197212-210764 GCA_002080025.1 Modiolus philippinarum
GTCAAAGTCCCATAACTCCTATAAAAATTGACGAATCAAAATGGCGGTGCGATATGATCTAGTACATATAGTGACTAACAATCCTACAAAATTTGAACATAATCCAATACACGGTTTCCGAGGAGTTGCGTCCACAAGAAAGTGTGACGGACAGACGGACGCACGGACCCAGACCATTACTATGTCCCACCGTCGCGGTGCGGCGGGGGACAATAAAAGGCTATGCCGAGCGCAGCATGATACTGAAATTTGAACAAGTGTAATTCAAAATGAATGTGGACACAGTAAAGAGCTTGATACAGTAATTAAATGGACACAATAAAGAGCTTGGTTCCTTTAGCTCAGAAACGGGAAAAGCTATGCCAAATTTGTTGACTTACTATTAAAAGCTTATATCAAGAAGAATCCAAAGAAAAAAATCTGATCAAAATCCGATGAATAATAAGGATTTCAAATATTTCAAAAAATTACAATTTTTGCCCCTGTGACCCCTTGTAGCTCGAAAACAGTGAGAGCTAGGCAAAATCCATTGACATATACTGACAGCTTATATCAAGAGGAATTCAACGAAAAAAATCCCATTGAAATCTGATGAAAAATAAAGATTTCAGATATTTAGAAAATTTGCAATTTTGGCCCCTTTGACCCCTTGTAGCTCGCAAACTGTAAGAGCTACGCAAAATCCGTTGACGTAGTGCTGGAAGCTTATATCAAGAGGAATTCAAAGAAAATAAAGGGCTACGCCGAGCGCAGCAGGATACGACCGCAGCATGTCGACCACTGAAATTTGAACAAGTGTTAACTAAAATTAATATGGACACAGTAATTTGCTGGACACAATAAGAAAAATCTGTTTCACATATTTTGAAATATTGCAATTTGGCCCCTTTGACCCTTTATAGCTTGGAAACCGTAAGAGCTACGCAAAATCTATTGCCATAGTAGTGAAAGCTTACACAATGAGAATAATCCAAAGAAAAAAAAATTGATGAAAAATGGAAGATTTCACATATTTCTAATAATTGCAATTTTGGCCTCTTTGACCCCTTGTATCTTTGAAACGTTAAGAGCTACGACAAATCTGTTGACATACTACTGAAAGCTTACAATGAGAGGAATCCAACGTAAAAATTCCCATCAAAATCTGATGAAAAATAAAAATTTTAGGTTATCCTCATGTTTGCAATTTTGGCCCCGTTGGGCCCTCATAGCTTGGAAAGGAAACAGGTTATCAAAACTCTAATGGTGCAGCACTAGTTAATTTTTCATAAGGAATCCATTGCAAAAAACTGCATCAAAATCAGACTTAAAATAAAAAAATTAAAATTTTTGAAATTTGCCCCTTTTGGGCCCCATTTATCTCGTAAACATTACATGCCACATGGAATCAGATGGCATACTCCAGATTGGAAATTTTTAAAGAAGTACACTGAAAGAAACCCATTAAAATCCGATAAATAAACATTCTACAGTAAAATTTGTGAAAACACCAAATTTTGCCCTTTTTGGCCCCTTTTTTAGAAATGGGAGTGGCCACAAAACCCAAAACCATTCCTAGCCTTCCTTTGGTGCAAAGAAACATTGTGTTAAAATTTCAGAAGGTTTGATCAACTGGAACTTGAGTTATTGACCAAAAACAAAAGTGTCTACAGACGACAACGCCGTCGCCGCCGCCGACGACAACGACGACGAAGACGACGACAACGACGACAGCACCATACCATTATACGACCACAAATTTTTTGCGGTCATATAAAAATCCCATCGAAATCCGATGAAAAATAAAAATTTCAGGTAATCTGCAAATTTGCAATTTTGGCCCCGTTCGGCCCTTATAGCTGGGAAAGGAAACAAGTTACCAAAAAATATTAAAGTTGAGTGCTATATTAATTTTTCATAAGGAATCTAATGAAAAAAACTGCATCAAAATCAGACAAAAAAAGAAAAAAATAAATTTTTGCGATTTCCGGACCCATTTATCTCATTAACGGTACATGTGACATGAAATCCGTTGACATACATCTGATTAGTAATTTCCTTAGGATCACACTGAAAGAAACCCCATCAAAATCCGATAAATAATAAATATTCTACAGCCCAATACATGAAAACACCTAATTTGGCCCTTTTTAAAAAAAAAACGGGCCGGGCCACAATACCCAAAACCAATCCCAACCTTCCTTTTGTGACAAGGAACATTATTTTAAATTTCATAAGGATTGATCAACTAAAACTGAAGTTATCGCACCGAAACAAAGAGTCTACAGACGCCGACGTCGCTGCCAGTATCATACCAATATACGACCTCAAAAATTTTTTGCGGTCGTATAAAAACTACACCTTACGTTTTCCAAAGACAACACTTTCATTTATGATGTTTTTGGTATTTGTCCCTTTTTTTCTGACTATACAAAATCAACAAGAGGCCCTCAAGAGCCTGTATCACTCACCTGGACCATGGCCGACAAAGAAAAGACATATAACCTGATAAATGTTCAAGGACTAATTCTCAAGTAACGGTATGTTAAAAGACCTTGATGTTAATTTCCCTGCACAACCATCTTGGATGGAGTATGGACTTAAAGGATATATTTTTTAAGGCTGACCACCAAAGAACTATTGTTCAATTATCTTTCTTTTTGTAGAGGAGGAAATCTTTGAATGCTTTCCCACAGGTACCAATGTTAAGCTGTGTTCCCTGCTGGCTGCCATCATCGATGTGATTCAGACTTGCCAAACATTTTTTGAAGGGGCCAACTAAGGGCTAGTGTGACCAAGTTTGGTTAAAATGGCCAAGAAATTTCAGAAGAGAACATCTTTGAATTTTATTTTTATTTATTTTTTTTTTTGGCTTTGGGTCTAATTCAACTCTAGCGACCACCTTGGATGAGGAGCCAATTTGCAGGACATAGTTTTTAAAAAGAACTATCCAAGGACTATTATGGTCAAGTACTTTCAGAGGAGAAGTTTTTTGTATGTGTTTTCCAATTGGGTTGAATGTTAAACTAAGGTCCCTACTGGTGGCTATCTCGGACAAGGTACAAACTTGCCAGGCACATTTTTAAAGCAGCTTTTGGATGACAGATCAGCATAAAAGAACCAAGATTTGGTCAGTACCTTATAAGCATCATTCTTGCTATGTTTGATTTAAATCCATTCAGCGGCTCCTTGTAAGCATTTCCCGATAGGGTCCAATGTTAAGCTAAGTTCGCGCCATGTTTGATGACAGATTGGCACTTCAGTATCAACACTTTGTCAGCACCTCATAAAAATAATTCATAGCAAGTTAAGTTTAAATCCATTCAGCCGTTCTCTAGAGGAAATTCTTAGTATGCATTTCCCATAGGTCCAATGTTAAGTTAGGTTTTGCTACTAGCGGCTATGTTGCTTGACAGATTGGCAATTTGTTTTCCGATCCCATTCATTATTGTATTTTGTTATATATATAAACGTCTTTTTTTCAAATAAAATATTGTTTACACTAGATTGGCATCAAAGTAACAACAGTTGGTCAGCAACACAAAACATTGTTCATGCTAAGTTTGGTTTAATCCATTTAGCAGTTCTGTAGAAGTTCTTGGTATGCATTTCCCATATGGTCCAATGTTAAACTAAGTTAAGCTGCTGACGACCATGTAGGATGAGGGACTGGCACCAAAGTTACAACTCGTGGTCAGCAATGCATAAGCACATTCATGCCAAGTTTGGTTTAAATCCATTCAAAGGTTAGAATAAAAATCCAAACCAATTACCACCTAAGTGCATTGCTTGCGGCCATGATGGATGACGGATCGGCACCAACGTAACAATACTTAGCCCTAAGAAGCATCATTTATGCCAAATTTGGTTCAAATCCATCCAGTGGACCGATTCTCAAGAAGAAGATCTTTGAACCAAAAGTCTATTCTAAACAGACGTATGGACGCCTAACGACAGACAACAGACACAAAGTAAGTGCAAAAGCTCATCCTTGAATAACCAAGTTAGCTAAAACATTGGCCTCTACCAAAAAAGTCTGGAACATAAGACAAAACATATAAAAATCTTTTAAAAATTGACAATAAAGGGCTGCACCTAGCGCAGCATGATAGGACCACAGCATGTCAACCACTGAAATTTAAACAAGTGTAGTTTAAGCATATGTGGACATGATAAGGACCTTGACACAGTAATCAGCAAGACACAACATTAGGATCAATAAAAATAAGCCCTTTTGATCCCTTAAATTTCAGAATTCAGAGAGAACTCTAAAGAAAAAATAAACTTTTTACATATTTTGAAAAATTTAATTTTTTTGCCTCTTCGACACCTTATAGCTTAGAAATGGTAATAGCTATGCCAAATCTGTTGACATATCAAAAAGCTAACTATAAGAGGAATCAGAAAAAAAAACTGAAATAAAAAAAAAAAAATTTTTTTTACATATTTTGAAAAATTTCATTTTGGCCCCTTTGATCCTTTATAGCTGGAATAAGGTAGGAGCTATCCCAAATCCTTTGACATGCTACTGAAAGCTTACAATAAGAGGAATTTCATGAAAAAAATCCCATCAAAATACAAGAAAATAAAAAAATTTAGGTAATTTGTACATTTCAATTTTGGCCCTGTTTGGTCCCTCATAGCTATTAAGGACGGAAACAAGTTATCAAAGAAATCCGTTGAAAAAAAAAAGAAACACCAAAATTGGACTTTAAAAATAAATTAAGAGTTCTTCCCTTTTGGGCCCCATTTATCCATAAAAGGTAGGCAGTACATGAAATCTGTCAACACACAACAGATTGGAAATTTGGAAGAAGCAAACTGAAAGAAAAAGCAATCAAAATCCAATAAATATAATATTCGACGGGCAATATATGTGTAAACACCCAATTTATCCCATATTTTGGCCCTTTTCAGAAACCTGCGGGGCCAGGAACTTGAAGTTTACACATGTACCTAGAAACAGCAAACTTAAATTTGATAATCATCTGTCCACTAGCACATAAGTTATGCTGCCTACAGATGCAGACATAGATGCCAGGCCCATACCATAATACAAATGCAACATTATTGCAGTCATATAAAAGGGTTATAATTCATACATCTGTCATCTAATTTTCTTCAAAATCGTTGTTACAGTTACCTGATTACTTCAAATTTCAAGGTATGTAGATCTTGTAATTTTTCAAATTAGACTACATACTCGAGTGTTTGCCAAGTGCCCAGCACAGTTATGAGGCAATAGTGAAACATTACTTGTGAATTTTGTGTATAACAAGTAACTGTTTAAATTTTTTTTAAATTTAATGTTTTTTCTCAGTTTAAAAAGACTTGGTTTTTTTCAGTAGGTATTTTGAAATTTGATTTGGATGATGAAAAACCAGAGGCTCCCAGGAGCCTGTATCGCTCACCTGGCTTTCAGTTGCCTTAATCAAGGAAACACCGTAAGTTATAAAGTTGATCTTCAGTTTCTCAAACTTTTGTAGCTCGAACACCTCCAATATCTTGAACTGTTTTTAAAGTCTTATTATATTTCTTTGTTGGGCTTTTTTTGACAAAAAACATTCTTGCTAAGGACCACTTTCGACACCAGTTTTGAAGTCGAGACGTCATTTTGTAAATGGCAGTCAACAAACAATTTTCAACACCGGTTTTGAAGTCGCAACATCAATATCTATTTGGAAACCAAATTTCATTGTTGAATTTTCCCGCCTTTTTATGCCGCCATTTTAAAAATGGCGGTCAACGAACAATTTTGAACATCAGTTTTGAAGTTGCGACATCAATATCTATTTGGAAACCAAATGTCATTGAAATCGGACAATGTTGAATTTTCCCGCCTTTTTTGGTGGCCATTTTGAAAATGGCGGTCAACGAACAATTTTGAACATCAGTTTTGAAGTCGCCACAGCATGGCAAACATTTCATCAGTTTACACTTGACTTTCATCTTCTATAGTTTAAGAAATAAAAGATGAAAAATACGAAAATTTAAAAAAATCGGTGAAAAAAGGGCAATAACTCCTACAAAGGTTGCTGGATTTTCTTCAAAATTTCGAGGTGGGTAGACTTTGATATGCTGAACATTTTTGCAATTTACACTTGACCTCTATCTGTTACACTTTTTGAAATAAAAAATAAAAAATGCAAAAATTTTGAAAATTTAACGGAAAAAGGGCTATAACTCTAAGATGGGTTTTCAGATTTTCTTCAAAATTGCAGGGCAGGTAGATCCTGCCATGCTGATCATTTTTACTCCGTAAGATTATAGATATCTGTAACGGTTTTCGAGTTATTGGCCAAAAACTGCAATTTACCCCCACGTTCTATTTTTAGCAACGGCGGCCATGTTGTTTGACCTACCGCCTAATTAAACACAATTTTTAGAAGCCATACTCTGGTGATGATTCAGGCCAAGTTTGGTTACATTTGGCCCAGTGGTTTCAGAGGAGAAGATTTTTGAAATTGTTGACAGACGGACGACGGACGCATAGTGATGGCAAAAGCTCACATGGCCTTTTAGGCCAGGTGAGCTAAAAATACAAGCTTACTGGGAAAACAGAACATTCTACGTTAAATTTTTGCTGTTGCTAAATTCCATAGTTTTATTACATTCCTCCCTTTGTTTCTCCGTCTGAGTATCATCATCATCATCATCACACACTTTTGAGTATTTGATTGACCGCAATACAGTACACATATTCTGTGCATTTACAAATTGTGGAGTCTGAAATCTGTCCCGTGTTACAAATTCATAATAATAATTATCAAACTCTGCCTCTTGTTTTTCCCTCCTAATATATTTGACCATTAATATAATGATGCTGAATGCATAAAACATTAGAACTGTAATAATATAAAACAATGGATCATTTGACCAATGAGTGTCTGTCAAAGTCTCGTTATTCTTACAAAGGTTGTCTGCGGTAGACGTAGTCATTAATTTCCTGTCAAATTCTGTAACATTTCCTATTGTGAAGTTTGTTGAATTACTCCATTTGAAGTTTGTTGAGTTTCCATGCCGCATGAGGGCAGAATAAAAATCTGTTGTATTTTTCGGCAATTTAATTTCTGTCAACATGACTGGAATTTGAGATAACAAATTTCAGCAATTAGATGGTCATAAATGTAATATCCATTCTTGAAAATTTACATTATGAAACATTTAGACCTGAGTCATCTTGATTCCAAGTAGAAATTTTCTTCCTGTGGATAATAAAATCCATTGTAGATAAGTATTAGATACAAGATTTTATGTTCCTAATTTTGCTGTTACAATTGAAAAATGTGCAGAATATCACGGAAAATAATTCTTACAATTTACTGCAGAATTTTCAATCTCGATTGGTTTTGTAAGAAATGTCTACAATTCCACATTGTATCTTCTCTAGGGAATTATTTTTTATGCAATCTTGTCTGCTATACTAATCTTCCATTAACAATCTCCTTGTATGATTACCAAGCTAAATATATTGCTTCTTTAATTTCTCTCTGAACTCATAAAAGTATAACTTATGATATTATTTTATATAATCCTCTTTCTTTTGATTAAGGCATTGAGTCCATGGATCAGGTCGTTTTGATGTGATCTTGAAGAAATTCCAATTAAACTGACTGCCTATAACAAGCTATTTATTTTTCTTATTATTTAATCGGATACCGTAAATGTTCCTGTGCTATTGTCTTCAAAGTTATCCAATTAACTTGATTCCTTTCTTTAATGAATTGTTTATCGGGTCATCAATAAAGGCTGTTTCTATAACTGGTCTCCTTTTATCATGTCAGTTAATTAAAATGAGCCATCCAACTCCTGTTGTTTCCATTTAGACGAGGCAATCTGAAAAACAAATTGATACAAGTCTTTTGTTCATCCAACTAAATAATTACTATTGCTAAAACATTGAAATTATTCATCCTAAACGTGAATTGGAAATTATCTTGTAAGCTCTCTGATCCTCAGATTCAATATCTGTTGATACATGCGTCCTGTGTGAAGCATAAAAAATGTTGATATTTGATTGTTGCAATGAATTCTTGAAATCAACATTAGTCATGTGTACACTGATAACTCTATCTCCGGACACAATAATGAATAGCCGTAACTTGATAGCTGACTGGAATTGCTCAGACAAATACATATTTCATTTAGATACTAGATGTCTGAGCAAACTTGAGGCTTACATGAGCCTGCATTGCTCACCAGGCTGCATTATCACTAGCATAGATGAAGATATCAGAGCCATGAGATAGTTTTTTCAAAAATGTGGCAGTCATCAGTTTTTCCATTAGGTCCAATGTATCTACAAATTTCAAGACCTTGAAATAACAAGTTTTTCTAAGAGGGTAAAATGTTTCTACAATGACAGCCATCTTAAATTTATGATTGGAACACAAATTGTAAATTTGGTAGAGAACATTCAATTATGTTACACATTAAGTACCGGTAATATGATCTATAAAATGGTTTTCAAAATGTACCAGTTCAGAAATGTTTTACATAATGTGCAGTGTTAAACTGTGATTTGCTAATTGGCAGCCATCTTTGAGGTGTAATTTGTACTCCAATTATACACTGGTAAAGGACTATCATGTGACCATAAATTAATATTAATTTTATGTATAAAATTGGTCTCAAGATTTGGCAATTTACACAACTTTTCCATAAGGTCTAATGTTAAACAGTCGCAGCTATCTTGGATTTATGACTGGTAATACATATGAAGAAGGATCATGTTGCCATTCCTTATTAAAATCAACTTGTTAAATGATCTATTAAAATGTTTTCAAGTAGCACCATTTTTCAAGTTTTTATATGACCGCAAAAATTTTGGGGTAGTATTATGGCACAGTCGTCAGCTTCGGAGGTGTCTGTGGCCAACATAACTTTGTTTCTAGTGAACGGATCATTTTCAAATTTCAGTATGAGGTTACTTAGCATAAGCTTAAGCCCAGGTTTCAATTTCAGGTTTGTGGCCCCATTTGTTTCAGAAAAAGGGGCAAAAAAGGGGTAAAATTGGGTATTTTCATGTCTTCGGAAAGCATAACTTTGGTTCCAGTGAACGGATCATTTTCAAATTTAAGTATGATGTTTCTTGGCACATGCTTAAGCCCGGGTATCATTTTATGTTCCTTTCCCTGCCCATTCCAGAAAAAGGGGCCAAAGGGGGTTAAATTGGGTGTTTTCACATATTTGACTGTAGAATCTTTACTATTTATCGAATTTTGTTGGGGTTTCTTTCAGTGTACTCCTTAAAAAATTTCCAATACGAAATATGTCAGCGGATTTCATGTGGCATATATATACCACTCACAAGAAAAATGGGGCCCAAAAGGCTCAAATTTCAATTTCAAAAATTTTCATTTTTTAATTTTTAGTCTGATTTTGATGCAGTTTTTTGCAATGGATTCCTTATGAAAAATTAACATAATGCTGCACCAACAGATTTTTTGATTATTTGTTTCTTTTCTAAGCTTTGAGGGGCCAAACTTGACCAAAATTGCAATCATGCGGATTACCAAATTTTTTTATTTTCTATCTGACTTCAATGGGATTTTTTTTCTTTAGATTCCTCTTATTGTAGGCTTTCAGTGGTATGTCAACAGATTTGGCATAGCTCTTACCGTTTCTGAGCTATAAAGGGTCAAAGGGGCCATTGCAATTTTTAGATATATGTGAAATCTTTATTTTACATTAGATTTTGTTGGGATTTTTTTCTTTGGATTCCTCTCATTGCAAGCTTTGAGTGGTGTGTCAACAGATTTGACGTAGCTCTTACTATTTCCGAGCTATATATAAGGGGTCAAAGAACCAAAATTGCAATTATTAGAAATATGTGAAATCTTTATTTTTCATCAGATTTTGATGGGATTTTTTTTCTTTAGATTCCTCTCATTGTAAACTTTCAGTGGATTTGGCATATCTCTGACTGTTTCCGAGCTATAAGAGGTCAAAGGGGCTAAAACTGCAATTATAAGAAAGATGTGAAGTCTTTATTTTTCATCAGATTTTGATGGGATTCTTTCTTTGGATTATTCTCATAAGCTTTATTTTCACTTTTTTGTGTCCTACTAATTATTGTATCAAGCTTTTGATTGTGTCCACATTCGCTTTAAATTACACTTATTCAAATTTCAGTGGTCGACATGCTGCGGTCATACCTGTAATGCTGCGCTCTGCATAGCTATTTATTTACAATTTGGACAACAAATAACTTCAGGACTGTTTTCTGAAACTAGAGGCTCTCGAGAGCCTGTAGCTCACCTGGTCCATGGCTGACAGACAGTCCAACTAACTTCATTGTTAAAGGGTCTCATTTTCTAGTATGATAATAGATCTCAATGTAATATGGCCTAATGTGTTCAGAGGAGATGATATTTTTAAAGCATTTCCCATAGAGTCCTGTGTTTAACTATGTTCCCTGTTTGCAGCCATCTTGGATGAGGAATCAAAATAAAAATCACAAACTTTGAAGGGGACAACACAAGGACTACTGTGACTTAATTTGGTATAAATTGTTCAAGCTGTTTCAGAGGATCATTGAGTTTATGGTCTTCCAAACATTTAGACTCTATCTGCACTAAAGAGGCATAAACTGTCGAAATGCACATATGCAGAAACTAAATTCACAGTAACTTCAGTACTTAGTTATTTGAATACATTTCCCATATGGTCCTATGTTAACCTATGGTGGCAGCCATCTTGCATCTTATGTGGACTTATTGGACACATTTTTAAAGTGGGTCAGCAAAAGACAATTTTGACCAAGTTTGGTCCCAATAAAAAAAGTAGTTTCATAGGAGAACATCTTTGAATGTATTAGGTCCAATGTTAAACTACCAGTAAGTTCCTTACTGGCCACCTTGGATGAGGTGCAGACATGCTGAACACATTTTTTTTTAAAGAGGATCACCAAAGGACTATTGTGACCAAGTTTGGTTCTAACTTGCTCTTGTTTTGAGAGGAGAAAGTCTTTGAATGTGTTTTCCAATAGGGTTCAATGATAAACTATGTTCCCTGATGACAGCCATCTTGGATATGATGCAGACTTGCCGTACACATTTTTCAAATGGGACTAACTACTGACATTTTGTGACCAGATATGGTTCCAATTGGCCAGTTATATCAGAGAAGATCTTTGAATGTGCTTTCCCATTGGTCCATTATGTTAAACTAAATTCCTAGCTAGCGGCCATCTTGGATGAGCTGCAGACTTGTCAGACATTTTTATGAAGAGAACCACCCATGGACTATTGTGACCAAATTTTATTCCAATTAACCAAGTAGTTTCTGAGAAGATGATTTCAAATAGGGTTCAATGTTAAACTATGTTCCCTGATGGTGGCAATCTTGGATCTAACGAGGACTTGCCAGACAGATCTTTGAAAGGGAGCTAACTAAGGACAGTTTTCACAAAGTATAGTTCTAATTGACCAAGTGGTTTAAGAGGAAAGATCTTTGAATGTGTTTTCCCATAAGGTCCAGTGTTTAACTAAGCCCCCTTCCCACCCCCATCCCCTTATGGGACGGGAAAATCTGACTACCACTGGGAAATTAGGGTAAAATCGAAAGGGAGGGGAAATTAGCCTTGTAGTCGATCACCTACGGACCATTCAAAAAGAGTCTGCTACCATGGTTCTTTAATGCGCAAGAAACGTGGCATTTCTTCAAACACATTGAACTGAAAGATGGGTTGTGTATTTATTCATCCCGCACAACCACAGACATCCAGTTTTGGAGGGGTTGTACCAAACAGCCTGGAATACTGGGTCCAATTTCTATATCATGAGGTTCCCTCGGGATACTTCCATAATGAAGATGAAAGATAGTCCTTGATATTCGCTCACCTGGGTCCTATGCAGCACTATAATTCCAAATTGATGGTCCATCTTTGGTGGTGTATGTACACAATAATCATAATAATAATCTACGTTCCCTGCTGGCAGCTTTTTAACATAAAAATTTGAAGAGGGTCACCCAAGGACTATCATATCAAAATTCTACTGAAATTGTGAAAGCAGTATCAGAGGAGAAGATCTTTTATTCATTTCCCATTGGGTCCTATGTTAAACTAAGTTTTGCTACTGGTGGCCATGTCAGAAGACGGATCAGCACCAAAGTAACAAACTTGGTCAAAATCTCACAAGTTTCATTTATGCAATGTTTAAATTGAATCCATTCAGTGGTTTTCTATTATATCTTTGCATGCATTTCCCCATAAGGTCCAATTCATTGCAGGTGGCTATATTGGATGATGGATCAGCACCTAAGTAACAACACTTGGTCAACTAAGCATCATTTATGCAAAGTTTGGTTTAAATCTATGCAGCAGTTCTCTAGAAGAAGATCTTTTGTTAAATAAAGATCACAGCTGGTGACACATGGTCAGCACCTAACAGGCATCATTCATGTCATGTTTGATTTAAATCCATTCAGCAGTTCTCTTGAAGATCTTTGTGCACATTTCCCATAGGGTCCAATGCTGTGGGTCATATAAAATGATGGATCGGCACCTAACTAAAAATACTTAGTCAGCACCTCATAAGCATTATCAATGCCAAGTATGGGTCAAAGCAATTCAGTGGTTCTCAAAAAGAAGTTCTTTTGCATGCATTTTCCCATTGGGTCCAATGTTAAAATTTAGTTCCCCAACTGGCGGCCATGTTGGATGACGGATCGGAACCAAGGTAGCAACACTTGGTCAACACTTCATAAGCATCATTCATGCCAAGTTTGGTTCAAATCCATTCATTTATTCTCAAGAACAAGTTCTTTGTATGCATTTTCCCATAGGGTCCAATGTTAAAATTAAGATCCCCACTGGCGGCCATGTTGGATGACAGATCGGCACCAAAGTAAAAACACTTGGTCAGCACCTCATAAGCATCATTCATGCCAAGTTTGGTTCAAATCCATTTGGTGGTTCTCAAGAAGAAGGTCTTTGTATGAATTTTCCCATTAGGTCAAACAGTAAACTAAGTTACCAGCTGGCGGCCATCTTGGAAGAGGTCGGAAAACTTGACTGTGTTCAATTAAAGAACCTTAGTGAGCAAGCTCACATACCCCACGCCCCCACATATCGGATAATCCTGAATCATCTAAAAATTATCAAAAATTGAAATCCAAGTAGTCTGCACATCTCTTACACATGCACAATCATCGTGTAAAATATCTTATGGCGGATTTCCTGGCTCAATAACGTATTATATTTGCAATTCTTCAATGAACATACCAATATTCCTCAAGTAACACCTATAACAACTCCTTCAAAACTCCTATCTTTTCTTTGTCAATCAACCAATCAAGATTCTATAGAATTCTTTTGTATACCAATTTGTCATTACTGGAGTATCAAGGTAAACCCCTTCAGGCAGTACAAATTGGTATACAATAGAATTTCTAAAAATTACAAGTTATACAATGTGTAGTTTTCTGAAAAATGATCAAAAATCAAAATCCAAGTAGCATGCACATCCACCAGCAAAATAAAAACTTCCTATCTAATAAACTGTAGGAGGAGTTATCCGGACAAATGGTATACCCTATATGCAATATAATGCATAAAAATGACAAAGTT
>MJUU01043244.1:4069-33889 GCA_002080025.1 Modiolus philippinarum
TCATCCAGAAAATAAAAGGTTTACATGGCGGAAACGTAACCCCTTTAAACAGGCAAGACTTGATTTCTTTTTAGTGTCTCAAAACTTCTATCATAATGTACAGGATGTCGAAATACATAACAGTTATAGGTCTGACCATTCCCCAGTAATTCTTAAATTTAAACTTAGTGATTTTTTAATTGGAAAGGGCCTATGGAAATTCAATAATTGATTACTTCATGACATTGACTATTTGAAAACAGTCAAAGATGTTATTCACAGAGTAAAGGAACAATATGCCTGTTTAATTTATAATAGAGATATATTGGACGATTTAGATTGTTCTGATATTTGTTTCACAATAAATTATCAATTATTCCTGGAAATACTATTAACAGAAATAAGGGGGAAAACAATATCTTATGCTTCGTACAAAAAAAGAGAAAAAAACAAATTAGAGGATTTATTGTTACAAGATATCCAAAAACTCGAAAATGAATTAGACGAGAAAGGGTCATTAGAAATTATTGAAGATAAAAAAATATAAACTTAAAGTATTAAGACAAGAAAGAATGAGGGGACATTATATTAGGTCAAAAATGCAAATAATTGAAGAATATGAAAAACCAACAAAATATTTTATGAACTTAGAATCCCAAAACTTTGTTAATAAAACTATTCCTAAAATTGTAAATGAACAGGGGGTAACAATTACAGACCAGGAAGAAATTCTTAAAGAAGCAAAAAGCTATTACGAAAAACTTTATAAGAAAAAAGAAATTCTTGCAATACCAGAGTTAATGACTGAATTACATTATCAGGATATTCCAAAATTAAATGAAGCAATGAAAGCAGAGCTTGAAGGAGAAATAACATATACCGAGTTAACATCTGCAATAAAAAGAATGAAAAAAGATAAAAGTCCGGGATCAGATGGTTTCACAAGTGAGTTCTTTAAATTGTTTTGGTGTAATTTAGGAAATTTGTTCTCAGGTCAATAAATTATGGTTATCAAAATGGTCAAATGTCTGTAACTCAAAAGCAAGGAATAATAACATGTATTCCAAAAGGAGATAAACCCAAACAATATATGAAGAATTGGCGACCAATTTGTCTTTTAAACACAACTTATAAACTTGCTTCAAGTTGCATTGCAGAACGTATTAAATCAGTTTTAGATATCCTTGTAAATAATGATCAAACAGGTTTTATTCCAGGGAGGTACATCGGTGAAAATACACGTCTGATTTATGATATTTTACTTTTTACTGAAGAAAAGGATATACCAGGTATTCTCCTCCTCATTGATTTTGAAAAAGCATTTGATTCTATATCTTGGGAATTCATACAAAGTGTTTTAGATTTCTTTAATTTTGGAAATTCCATCAAAAACTGGATTAAGTCATTTTATACCAATATAACAAATTGTGTAACTCAAAATTGTTTTCTCTCACAATTCTTTAATGTAGAAAGGGACTGCAGGCAAAGGGATCCTTTATCACCCCTTATTTTCCTTCTTTGTGCTGAAATCTTGGGAATTATGGTAAGGAAGCACAAAGACATCACTGGAATTACAATTGATGATACTGAATACTTAATATGCAGATGATACTTCATTAATTTTAGATGGTTCTTCTGAGTCTTTAGATGCATCTCTCTGTACTCTACAAAAATATGCTGATATGTCAGGTGTAAATATAAACTTGGAAAAGAACAAGGTTGTGTGGATTGGAAAGAAAAGATTTAGTAGTGAAACAATGTGTGTCAAGTGGGGATTGGAATGGGGTTCCAGCAAATTTTTCTTATTAGGAATCAAATTCTCTGTAAATATTGAAGAAATCCAAGAATTGAACTATACTCCAAAGTTCAAGGAAATAGAAAATATATTAAAAGTATGGACTAATCAAATATTATCACCAATAGGGAAAAAAGCTATTATTAAAAACTTAGTAATTTCAAAGNACAATAACTTTCAAAAGACATCACAACATTGGCGAATTAGTCAAACGAACCATAAAATAATGTTTCACAGGAAGCAGACTAAACATCTCTATATAATTAGAATAATGAGGTGTTACGTCTACATGCTATCTTATGAAATCAGCAGATTATGCTTCATTAAAAGTGTAAATAAACAATTATATTAATAGAAATGACTTGCAAAAGTCAATCAAAAATATACACAAGATAAATAAACCACTACATAAAAACCAAAGAGAAAAATAAATAAAATAAGTAAAATGAATACAAAAATACATGTATACATATATTAAAATATAACTTAAACATGAAGGGCGGTCTCTGAAGAGTGGTTTCCCTTGGTATATATCCTAAAAAACCCGAAAAATTGTACACGTAGCACGTAATCAATGTAAGGCCGGAGATATGATCCTTCCCATAGACGGGTGGATATTGGATCAAATATCAATAAAGGGTGTTAATTTAATAAATGATGTTCTTACTGAATCGGGTAGTTTTATGACTTTTCAATTATTCCAGCAGACTTATAATATTAACACTAACATTCTTAGATATCAAGGTGTCCTGTCTGCAATCAAAACTTATATGCGATCACAAAAAATCAACTCAGATGATTTAATTAAAACTTATGGTCCTATGATACCTTTTAGTTTGAAAATATTTATGAAATCTAAAAAGAGTTCCAGAGATATGTATGAAGTGCTAAATAAAAATTCTGTTAATCAAAAATGTGAGGAAAAATGGATACAATTTTTAAAAAAAAATTGAATGGCCACATGTATATCTTTTGCTATACAAAACGACGAAAAGCTAAAAAATACAATGGTTTCAGTGCAGAATTATCCATAGAATTTTAGGCACAAATGAATTGCTATATAAAATGAAACTGAAAACCTCAGATAAGTGCACTTTGTGTTTACAGTCAGCTGAAACAATTGATCATATTTTCTTGACTTGTGATAAAATTTCACAACTTTGGAATGATTTACATGAATGGATATTGGAAAGAACTGAAATAATTCTGCCTCTCAATTTGGAGATTGTATTATTTGGAAATTTGCAAAAATCATACATAAATTATGTTCGGAATTTAATTATTTTTTACACAAAATTTTATATTTATCGATCAAAATTAAATGGGGACCAACTTCATAACTGTGCCTTAAGAAATTATTTAAAAGAAAACATTTCAATTGAAAAATATTTATACTTCAAGAGGAAACCTTTAGAAAAAGCAAATAGCTGCTGGAACCCCTGGATACCAATTCTTCATAATTAGTAATATAATATTTATTTGCATATTGCAGAATGATATAGATTGGAACTTGTAAGGAAGATGGTTTGAAAGGTACATGTGTGATTGAGTATGCATGTTTTTTTTTCCTTGCTGCACACATAGGGAGTTTGGACAGTGATTGTTTGCAGCAAATCACAATTGTAATTTGTTATATACTTAGTATTGCATAAGTATGAGTGGTGTGTGGATGTGTTCCAATTTAGTCATAGGCATATGCACTGTTTGTCATTAATCTTCTATCTATCTTAAAAATTAGTATCTAAACTATACAACCCTATATGATCAAATTCATTTGATTTTATAGGAAAAATCAAATTTTAAATTGATAATTACCTTAGGCTGCAAATGTTCTAATAAGTAATTAAATTATATTTGTCTCGATTTTTTTTTTCAGTCCACACCCATAGTCTTTTCTGAGATTATATACTCTGTTTATTAATTTATTTATGGATTTATTTACTTATATATATTTTTAGAGCTCACATTAATTATAATCACCATTATCATTTTAATCTTTTTTCAATTGTCAATAGAAGCATTTCAGAAACAATTTTCTTTAAAAGATATTTTTATTTATTCAGTTTTTTTTATATTTACATCTACAATTAAGATAATTATGATATTGATGCCCTTTGATATTTGTTTGTTTACAACTAACTCATACTGTTAATATGTGTCTTTATGTTTATATGCTATACTTAAATAATGTGTTTTTGCCAATAAAGCATTATAAAAAAAATGTTAGAGTTTCTGATCGACAATATATTTATCCAGTTTGGAGGAATTGTTTTTTTCAACAGACTATCAGAATTCAAGGGATAGAAACTGTGCACCTCTGCTAGCCGATCTGTTTAAACACTCTTATTATGCTGAATTCATCGAAGGGTTTCTTCAAAATAAAGATAAAACATAACCCAATTCTTCAATTTTAGCTTTCGCTTTATAGATTATTCAATCAACAGGATCCATGATGTAATTATTTGAAAACAAGTACACCATAGATCCTGTTGATTGAATAAAAACATTATTGTTGATCTTGGTACATGTGTCGAAGAGGTATCAAAATATATTTTGTGAAGAAAAAGAATTTTATGTCCGTAGTGTGATTCAAGATTCATTTTTACTTACTACTGCGATGAAAAATTCTTTTCGCTATTCACATCCTGCAATTGCTATTGCGTTGCTACCGGACACTACCGCAATGCAAGCGGGATGCACCATAAAATCGGTTTAACCCACCATTTCTTTTGAAATACCCTTTTCAAATTTAGGCCATTACATTTGACAATATTTCCGGTGGTTTGTACATGAAATTGTGATCGGTGCTTTTGTTATTACCCTCAATATTCATATTTTTATATTCAGAACTTTTCTTTAACCTGACTCAGTGTCTCTGCCACGACTTATTTGAAGCTATTTGCTTTAGACATTTGTTTTTTGTCGTGAAGAGTGGAATTGAAATGGATTGCAGTGGCCTGTGATATCTCTCATTTTCCGAATTTGGTCACGGTTCAAGTTGATACGAAAGTTGAGGGAATTTTTAGTTTAACCAACATATTGTTTGCAGAGTAAGTGATGAGATAAATGATTTTACCTGATTGGCTAATAAATTGCTAAAGATTTTGTAGGACGCGTCATCAATAACGCTTTTTGAATATTCTAGCTATAGAATAGCGTCTTCAACTTACTGTCAGGTATTAAAAAATCTCTCCGTTGAATACCTTATGTTTGCTTCAAGATGAAGAACGGGAATCAAAGCGGCGTTGCTCCCTTGCTTAGATATAAAATGTATTTGTAAAGACTTTGTCTCTTGAGCATTTACCCCATTGTGTATTATTGAGCATACAAGGCAATGTTTGTCACGCCTTGTTGTAAATTGCCTGTTTCAGCAGGGACAGTTTTTACCAATTTAATGTATAGTCACTTGTTTTAAGTGTTTGAAATTTGGGTCATAGGAGGATGTCTTTAAGATTTTAGGGACGACAAAATGCTACTTTGACTAGCATTCCGCTTGTTCCTTCTTTTGAGAATGAAAGTGTATAAACTATTTATATATCTATTATATTTTTACTTTAGAGATACTACCTTGCACTTATCACACCGACACACAAGGATTCCACTGGCCAATAACATCCCCAGACCTTCTTCGTTTTCAGTCTTGTCTGAAACCAGAAACAGGTAAGATATAATTTTTAGTTTTTTAGTTAACATTAGTAATTATGTCCATTATAATCCTCGTTTTTCTTTGTCTTCAAGACGACTTTCTTATTAATTTTTATTGTTTTCAAGTTCTTCAAATTTTAATTCATATTCTTCATTTCACAGTGACTTCGGTATTTTGTTATTTGATATATAAGACGATTGTAAGCAACACGATTTACTTAATGTACTACCAATATTGCATTTTTGTGTTGAATATTTCACTCACAAAGTTTTCATAAAACAATTGGCAAATATGCCAAGTAACCGGGAAATCAATTCATATATACTTGCAGCATTTTACTGCTTTCAAATTTTGGGAATATATTTCTCGCTTGGTGTTATGGTAACTAACAGAAACAACAACATATAGTTTCAGTAAACAAAGCTTATGATAATGGTTTGCTGTCTCTTACTCTCGCATTGACCAGTAAAAAAAGAAAATGAAAAAAATGCAAATCTAAGTATACCACAACACATATGAAGAAAAAAATCCGTTTACTTTGTACAGCCTGGTGCTGAAAGTGAGTCAACTTAAACAATTTTCCTTTGTGTTTTACATGAAACGACAACTGTTTGATAGGAATTTTCTGTCCAATTATATGAATTTTCTACAGTTTTAAGTAGTTTGATCAACAAATCATAAGTCTTCTCATTAAGAAGACTTAAACAAACTAAAAAACTGAAAGTAAAAAAAAAACTTAATACCTTTACTAAATTATTGTGTCAAAAATTCAAAATCTAGCTATTAGAAAATTACTAAAAATTAAAAAAAAAAATCAAGAATTACTGCTTTTGAAAATCCCTTATCACTGAAATTTCGTTAAGAAAAGCCCAGGGACCGGATATTTTTTAAACAGAGTCCTTTTCAATAAAAAAAAATCACAGTGAACTTTTCAAAGATTTCTCATTTATGGCATAGGACAGATATGTTTGTTAAGATTATAGGTTATTTCAAAGTAAAATGAGTTAGAAATCGTTCAGTATTATTAATTTGAAAACCTAAAAAGATTGAATTAATATAATTTCGCGGAACTAAGTTTAGATTCTGAAATTCTTCTCTTCATAAATCTAAAACTTTCAATACGAAATTGTATAAGAAAACACTTGAAGTAAAGATCACACAAGTATACCATTTCTGTTGAGCACGGGAATACTATAAGAGTAACTGTATTTAATTTATCGTTTCTGGCAGCTCCTACTAACATAATTTCTGAACCCAACAAAAGATTCAAAAGACAGCTTGGACTTGATGATATACCGGATTTTACAGGAAAGAATGAGGTGGAAATTTTAAATTCAGTTGTCGATATTGTAACATCTGATTCTACAATGGATTTTCTCAAATCTTTTCTGTTACAAAATCCCTTCACAGAATGGCCTGTTGGTATGTATTGGTTATTCATATCAGCAATTTGTTCTTATCATTAGACAATTTCTTTCTCATTTTTCGAAAAGGCGCACGACTGTGGTGGACTAGCTCGAAAGACATTCTCATCAAATGTACACTTAGAACTGTTTGATTGTTTTTTTGAATTACTTCTGTAAAAGTTATCTTGCTTTGCTGTGGATGTACCTAATAAATGGTCTTAGCAATCATCGATGACAAGAAATTTTAATAAAAAGTTTACATTTCCAGGCCAAAACCAAGATAAGGGCATACATGCCGTATTGAAGTAAAATGAGCAGTTCGCGCATAAACAGACAGACAAAGACATCGGATGGTTTTGAAGGAAAGCATGTCTTTGATCGAAAGCATATTACTTTGTAAAACAGTTCATCTTCAAAGTGACAAGACCAAGTAGAGGTAGAGCCAGTAAAGTAAAACCAAATATATACAAAAGATGATATAACTATATATTCTAGGTGTGGTTACAAATTATTGTGAGTTGAGAGATGGGATAAATGGTGTTTGGAAAGGAACAGATAGGACTTTGTGTATAGATGAAGGCCTTAGCATAGTATTCACAAAGGTAAAGCCACGGACCGACTGCCATGAAATCTTAATTTATAAGTGGAATAAGAAAGTTTGAAATTATTGTCCAAGATGCGTTGAAAAGGTCAGTCAGCATTCAGGTGGTCTGGACCATCAAAAGAAGCTAAGTGGTAATGAATCGACAGCTGATATATCAAAGAAAAATATTATTCTACTGTCTCGTACCGATATTGTACTTACTTTAGCCTCTCAGTATTTAAGATAATCATTTTGGTTGCTGCATTTGTACATTCTCTGAGAATAAATATACTTCATGGTAAAACTTCATTTAAAATCTTTGTTGATTTGTTCACAGGCAAGTTTGGTTAAGTTTATAGCTTATATTTTTTGAATACCCTGTACAAATTTTAGGATTTCAATGCAAAGTATTGCAAGGAAAAGAGTAATAAAGAAGACTTAGGCTACTACCGTATATTTTAAAGTGATAAGTCATTTCATCTGGTTTTCAGTTTAAGATTTTATAAATCACATGAAAAAAAATAATCCAAAACCACATATTTAAAATTTTATTAACTTCAGTATTTTATTATTCAATAATATATATTTATAACTTTTATACTGCTTTTATCATCATTTAATGCTAAATTACGTACATTTTAAATGAAGAAAAAGTTTTTCTATCTTTTTTTATCTTTTTATATTTCAAAAAATGTTTATATATATATTATGACGTGCAACCGTTGTGAGCAAACAACAAAATAACGTTGTTCCAAAAACAAACAATTATACCTCTCGGTGTATTTTTACTGTATATATAACCCAACTACAGGAAATAAATTAATGTATAATAGTTTTTTGTCTTTTTTATATGTCTATTTATTTCATTTTAGTTAAATTTATTGAAAAACGGGTCCATCAACGATGCACTGGAGGACATATTAAATGAAACCCTAACAGTAACTACTCGTTTAATAGACAACGGTGATTTAAACGTTGGCAGTTTGGAATCACTTATTACAAGTTTAGATTTAGTGGCAGATGTAGTTGAAAAAAGGAATCTAGGAATAAATGTGGCTGAAAGAGAGGTAATTTTATACATACGGCCAAATCTTCTTAAAAATTCAACAAGTACTTTTTAACGATATTGAAAATGAAAAAAAAATTGTTTGTTTGGTTTTTGGAAATATGTGTGTGTGTGTTTACACCATATTTCCTTATATTTCCTCATTCACAGAAGGGGCCGAGGTAACCGAGTAATTAGGATAGCTAGTTTGCCTTCAATCACTGTAGTCTATCATCTCGTTCGCTCGTTGTAAGCACAAAAGGATGCCATCAACTTGAAACCATTAGTGATATGGAATGTCAGTAAGCTGCTGAATGATCGGTGGTTCTGTCCAAGAACTCTGCTTCGTCCGCCACTAAAACGGCATGACAGCCATGATATACATGAAAAACTGCCGAAAAGGCATATAACCCAATGAAAACAAACAAAACAAAATTCACATCAATCGTTTTAGATTTAAAGTAAGTGAGAATCGAACCGTCAATCAAAACGAATAATCCATTGACAATGACAACATCACTTACAACAAAGACAAAACACAACATGAGTACGGCAAAATGAACACACACACATACACACACACACACAGAGATGAACAACACGGACCCAATAAAAAACCATTTGTGAGTGAAATCAGATGCATCGGTAGAATAAGCATCTCCTGCTTCTTACAAAACACCTGCCCTGTTGAACATGTCAAATCCAGTAGAAAGGTCAAATTCGGTAGAGGAAACCACAGTTAAGCTTTCAAAGGGAAAGACCTGTTGTCATCTGGGAAACTAATATCCCATAGCAGTCCACAAGATGGTGATGACGACCGTAAAACTTGTGGAGGGATGGCTCAAGTTTTGGGTAACATACCCTTGTTTAAGTAGCCTATATGTGAGCAACCGAGTTCTATCAAGGACGTCACTGTATCGATCACAGGCTCTTGAATAACGAATAAGCTGTGATATATAAACTTCGTATGCCGGCGCTGTTGGGATGTTGCTACAAAGAAAAAGGAAGTTGACTATTGGAAAAGTGAAGTCATTGCGTTTGTCATACAGCCTAGTTTATAATGAACCTCTGATGTCTAATTCAAGATGAAGGTCAAGGAACGAGGCCGATGTGGAAGTGTCTGTAGTATCCTTAATTTCAAGCTCTTTTGGAAAGATCAGATGAAGAAAATCACTAAGCGAGGGTTGTTTAGTGACAAAATATCATCTTTATAACGAAAGCAGAAATTGAAGGATTGGGCAAAATTTTTCTCATAGTAGCAAGATACATACACTGTACGTATTTTATTGAAATGAACTAATAGCATTCATAGGTAACTAAGATAAACAGGGCTTCACCTCTGCAAGAAATTAGGTTAGGTTTACCCATAGAATACAAAATCAGTAATCATTTAGTGTGTACTAGAATGCAACTTCATTAGTTTACTTTGTTTCTGACATGCTAATAAGCAGTTGATGCATATAAAAACCACAAACAGATCAATAAGACCCCAGTGACTGAAAAGTACAACTTGAGGGCCTCAGGGAAGATTAGTTGTATTACTAACTGTGTAACCCTCTTGAAATAAAGAATATTATTATTATTATTATTATTATTATTATTATTAATAGCCGAATTCTCAGAAGTTACGACAAAGACAATCCAAATCAGCGGCCGAAAAAGGCTTATCATTATATACGAAATAAACCTACGATATCTTTGCAAGTCCGGTGGCCCAATGGTCCAATTTGGCAGATGTCATTATACCTACATTTGCTTAAACAATACTAACGGTGTTTTATTTGCTTTCCAGGGTCAGTTTTATTACTCTGCTAATATACATGTAGATATAAATATTTTGATTTTTTTCGATGTATCATTATACAAGTAAATAAGTATAAAAAATCTCAAACATCCTAGAAGACTATTTAAAAATAATAGCTTCGTTTATCTGCAATATATATATATATATAACCTAAATAACCGAGTGGTCAGATTTGGCATAGATGTGATTACAGAATGCGGATGTTACGAATAAATATGCATGGATACTTGCCGAAAATCAAATAGTCACTAACTTGTAGTAGATACAAGACAACACGATTTATGAATGCTTTCTCTATTTTTTAAATATGATTTGTTTTTGACAGAATTTCTCATGCGGATGTACCTGTTTGTAGCGCCTACAAATCATTATTATCATAATGCTTAGTTATATCAATGGGTTTAATGAGTGCCACGTGTTTGTCTATATGTTATCAATATCCTTGGCTTGAGATGAATGTGATTGTAAGAGCACTTTGCCAGGTAAATTACATTTATTGGCGACTACTAATGTATATGAAAAAAGTAGCATGGATGTGGCGTTGTTCGACATTTAGCAATGCAGTCCACACAAGCCAGTTCTAGGCGTTGTCATGCAGTTACTCTTACGTATGAGCAACTTAATATGGAGCAGATAACAGGAAACACTTGCAATGGCCGAAAATTACAATTGCATGCCACAATCTTCTAGGAAACTGCATAAGAAAAACTTTAAAAGAAAAAAGACAAACGCAGACTAAGAAAGGAACTCGGGATAGCCAGAATTAGTAACGGCACTAGCAAGAGCTAGCGGTTCGGTTAAACCGGATACCCAAACCTTCCCTTTCTCTATCCCGTTTCCGTATCGTATAAAGGACATACAAATAAAACCCAAAACAGGTACACTACTAACTCCAAAATCACAATCTTGAGAAGAAAAGAATAAGACAAAACGTAGCTCATTAAAATTAATTCCAGTTGGAGTTAACATATGTGTTATGGTCTCATGTTCATTTACTCCATATCCTTTCGTAAAATATTCATTCATCATGAACAACTGAAATCTCGACTGAAATATATAAATCATAGATGTTTCTCCCGTAAAAACGGCGAACGAAGATATAAGCACATTATTA
Organism: Modiolus philippinarum; assembly: GCA_002080025.1. Taxonomy (NCBI): domain Eukaryota; kingdom Metazoa; phylum Mollusca; class Bivalvia; order Mytilida; family Modiolidae; genus Modiolus; species Modiolus philippinarum. The sequence goes on from MJUU01043244.1 coordinate 15,442, forward strand.
TAGGAAGAGAAAAGGGATATTGAGGAAGAAGTTATTAAAATGTTAGAGTTTCTGATCGACCTTATATTTGTCCAGTTTGGAACACTTGTTTTTCTACAGACCATCGGAGTTCCAAAAGGCCCAAAATGTGCACCTCTTTTAGCCGATCTGTATCTCCACTCTTATGAGGCTGAATTTATTGAAGAGCTTCTTAAAATAAGAGATGAAAAACTAGCCCAGTCCTTTAATTTGAGCTTCTGTTAAATACATGATATTTTTCTACTAAACAACCCTCGCTTTGGAAATTTTCTTGAACTTATCTATCCAAAAGAGATCGAAATTAAGGATACTACAGACACTTTGACATCGGTCTCATTCCTTGACCTTCATCTTGAAATTGAGAACAGAGGAAAAATACAAAAAAGGCTGTATGACAAACGCGATGACTTTACTTTTTCAATAGTCAACTTCCCTTTTCTTTGTAGCAACATTCAAAAAGTGCAATCATATGGAGTTTACATCTCACAGCTCATTCGCTTCTCAAAGGCTTGTCGTCGATACAGTGACTTCCTTGATAGAGCTAGGTTGCTAACAAATTTACTACTTAAGCAAAGATACATTACCAATTAAAGTCATCACTACAGAAGTTTTTCGGTCGACATCACGATCTTTTGGATCGCTATGGGATACCTGTTTCCCAGATGACAACAGAGCTTTCCCTTGAAAACTAATGTTTGTTTTTCCTCTACTTGATTCGACTTTACTTCCTGAGTTGACTTTTTCGTTTCAATAAAAACGAGGTTGAGTTTTTAGCTAATTGTTGAAAGGTTCATGATGACTTTAAGATGATAAATAATAATAAATTATTTTTTCCATGGCTAGATTCTAACATGTATTTGTAGAGGCTTTGTCTAATGTGTATACACTCCTTATCCTTTCATTGTTTATAAAACTAAGGAGTATCTCACTCGTGCATAGCTGTATATTCAACTGATACTGGTGCTTATATTAGTCTGTTTGGATTTTTTTCTCCCTTATCTTCCATAAGTCTTGAATTTTGGTCTTTCAAATATTTGATTTCTATCTGCACTGAAGAAAAGAAACATAATAGGCCAATCATGATTATCCACAGAACGCAAGTGTGATTTCGGTATGTTGTTGATTTTGAATTTGTAGATGTTTTTTATCAACTGTAAATATTTTAAAAAGTTGTTCTAAGTTGAAGGAAAAGAATCAGATTTTCCTTCACTTCCTTTCGGATTGAACTGAACACTTAAATTTCAGATTGATTTCTTTATCGCTTTCACGGTAACTTCGGTATTTAGTTATTTCAAACTAACCTTTTTGGTAACTGTTACTAGATCGCACGTAGCTGAAAACTTTACTTCGTATCATTTTCTTTTATTTGTTGTAATAGCTATGGGTTTGTAAAATCGTAGTAGAATAAGGAAACTGACAAATGTAGTTATGATGTTTACAAAAATAGACACTTCATTATAAATAGTCCAAATTTATTGACAAGATTTCAGTGAAGACAAAGTTTAAACAAAATTGAAAATAAGTAACGGCCATTTCATTTAATTTTGACTATTTCATCGAATTAGAAATGATTTGGACAAAATGCACACTAGACAGTCTCTACATCAACGTAGCAAAACCAAGCAATGGAACAATGCTTCTATTGACCTTCATCTTGAAGGCCTTAAACCACCTGTTTTGCTCATACCTCATAACAAGCTCACGAAGACCCTTAGCTAAATACCAAACAACGCTACAGAAATGTTGTTTTTTCTGATAGATGCTAGATCGTAAACAAACATAAAAAACTGACAAAGCGTTCTTACAAACGCTGTTATCTGTTTCCCGACAAAAAGAACAATGGAAGGCAATCAAAACGTATAAATAACCACATGGCACTTGTTGACTCAACTACAGAATAAAGTAGTGCGATATGGGCACTATAAACAGAATTGTCATAATACCTTTTGGGAATTACAAAAATAGACTGCCAAAATTCGAAAGTATGATTGTGTATTCATATAAGAACAAGTAAACCATACCTCTTATGCAAAGAGAACATACATCTCTTAAGCCACGTCAGGTTTTCTATAAAAGCTAATATTTTGTGAAGCAACTTGATAGAAATTTTTTTTATAATTTTTATGTATCGTTGTAGAATTTTTTATCAGTTGTAGACAAAGTACTATCGATAGGAACGTCAATGACGTGGGATATGTTGAATGAAAATGTAAGTTTTATCTATATTTTAAAACTATATCTGTTGTTTCGATGCTATTTGTATTCCCGCCACACGTAGTGGCGAGGTATTATGTGATACCCTCAGTCGTGTGTCCGTCCGTCCCCTTAGGTTTCCGACTGATAACTTGTGAACGGAAAATCATACGGTCGTCAAACTTGGTATGTAACTTGTTTACTACTAAACTTAGGCCAAGTTCGTTTTCTGGTTCAGAGATCCAAGGTGTTTTGGAGTTATGTCCCTTAAAACTTTGAAATTTTGCGAATTTTAGGGTTTCTGACTGATAACTTGTGAATGAAATAATGTATTCTCTTCAAACTTGGTATGTAACTTGTTTACCACAAAACTCAGACCAAATTCAATTTTTGGTTCAGAGGTCCAAGGGGTTCTGGAGTTGAAACTCTAATTTTGCTAATATAACGGTTTCCGACAGATAACTTGTGAATGAAATAACATACTGTCTTCTAACTTGGTTTGTAAGTTGTTTGCCATAAAATACAGGCCAAGTATAATTTTGAGTTCTCAGGGATCTGGAGTTATGTCTCTTTAAACTTTGAAATTTTGTGATACATGGCGGGGTATCATGTAATGCACTATTACTATTATTGTCTATGGTAGAAACAGTAATTTCCATTCTTGTTTTAATGTGGTTAAAACAAACACCTTTATTTTCAACTGAGGCAAGTGGTTGTTAAGTATATTCAACTGATATAAATGTCTGAGCCTTACCACTGCGGAAAACAAGCACCTTTTCGATGATGAAAATGGAAAACACCGATAAACAAAAAAAAAAAAAAAAAAAAAACAAAACAAAACTTAAGCAATAATAATTAACAGTAGTTACTTCAGAAGATAACTTTTTAAGGACAAATCATTCCAAAATGAACGTGTACGCGTAAAATGACAAGGTGCAATTAGTTTTAGAGATTTTAACCATAATACCTTATATTTATAATAGACATAAAACGATATCTTTTTCAATTCAGAGTGTTTTCAGGTGCTGTAATTTTCAAAAGAAAAAAAAAATTTGTCTGAAAACCTTGGTAGCACATACTTTTTCTAGTTATAGTCCTCATAGATAAAACAGTATGATTTATGGTAGTTTGTTTCTGCATTTCAGTCGAATATTACTAATAGTGCTGCAGTCGTTATGAATGCCGTGTCAAGATTTGGACAGCAGATGCTAGTAAATTCAACAGAAAAGGGCGTAACATTGATAAAGGACAACATAGGCAAGATATAGCTCTTTTTAGCATGACATGTATAAAACCCTAAGTAAGTAGTGTAAATTACATATTTTTATGATATTTGTTAAAAATTTGGCAACATCTTTTAGAAGAACACTGGCTTCTAGATTTTTTACGTCTTAAGCTCCGTAAATAATGAAATTCTTAATTCAGATGTAAAGTTTGCAAACAATTAGACTGATATATATATGGGCGAGTTTCCACGTTGACTGAATTTATAGACAGCTTATTGATCAATGAAAATCTAATGATTGCAGTTTTTGAAACCAGACAAGCAAACATTGATGATGTTTATTTCCCAAACATTACTGATGTAACAAGTTCAGCCTACACAAACAGTAGTTACAACGCCAGACTATTCTTAAGTAAAGAAACAATAGAGAACAATTTAACAGGTAACTTTCGATATAAAAGACAGTTAACAGTAATGACAATGACAAATTCGGAATATACTTAATTATACCGTTTTCAAAAGTATTGATTTTTACCTGCATAGAGAACACATAAATTGTGGAATGGGGGTAATAACAAAATTACCACACAGACTGGTCAAAGCCAAAGTCTGTGAGACAAAACAAAACAGGTGGAAACCACCAACACAATTGTCGACCGCAATGGTCCTGACTTGGTACCGGCATTTCAAAAGAAATGGTGGGTTAAACTGGTTTAATGGCTAGCCAAACCTCCCCTTCCATTGCGGTAGTGTCTGGTAGCAAACCAACAGCAATTTCCATTGAAAGGTCGTAGATTTATAAAAGAAATGATCATCGTGAAAATGACGATTGAGAATAGAGAAATTCTTCAATTATGATTGTTTTTGTGTCGAATGGCCGAAAGTCGCAGTATACATGTCACAATTCACCTTGAAACTACACAAGAAAAATACAAATGAAAGGACAAATGACAAATGTGAAAGGATAGGAACTCAGGCCAGTTGGACTTTGTACCGGCACTAACAAAAGCTAGTAGTAGGGTTAAACCGGTTTATGAGTACCTAGACCTTCTCTTTTTCTGTCCCCTTTCCCTAAAGTAAAATTAACATACAAATAAAGCCCAATACAGGTAGACTACTAACTCAATGACCACAATCTTGGAAAAGGAAATGGACGAAACATTATTTTGATAATTGGCCATGGAATGTTCGCCGCCAAACTACTGCCTAGCTCAAGGAGTCAAGTCTGCTGGTAAACACTATTGCACAACAGAAGAAAAATCAAAATCAAACTTCCAGAAAAGTTAGGTAAAGAATCATTATGTATTCCAGTAGAAATCGGCCATGAATACGCCCATGTTACTTTTCAGAGTTGAATATTGAGACTCTAATGTTAGTGTTTATAAAGTAGTAAAAATAATATTAATATTTGTTCATTTTACCATGAAATAACCACTTTTATAAAACAACTTAGTTTAAGTAAATGAAGCTGAAAGATTTTAAGCGCATACATTTAATCACCGTTGTAACCTTACAAGTCTTCAGAATACATCTATCTGTGCTTTAGTGATTTATCACATACAGTTTTATGTAATTATTTAAGCCACAACTTCGTAATTGGTCACCGTTGGTTATGATTCATATTTTGGTTTTAGGAAGTGTGGACTATACAGCAACCTACTACAGAACATTGGCTCAGTTATTACCGTGCGTATAGAAATGAATTGAATTTTGCCAATTCTTGTTCACAGACTTTTTACTAAAAAATAATCGATTTGGCGTCATAAATTGCTTTATGTTGACCCCTATCTATTTTTTGCTTTATGACCTCTCTTATCATATTTTTACCTAAATTGCTGTGTCATAAATTTGCAAAATACAGGTCTGTCATTTATTGTAATCTGATTTATGACACATGATATCTGAGTGGTTTAGGCACCGAACTTTCAATCTCGAGACAAAAAAGTTAAAGTTTAAAGTCCATTCCCGCTTACTGACATGCCCCATATCAACCATGTTGGTATGTATGATGCATTTTGGGATGGCTTCTGCATTGCATGCTTCGGATGCTATCTGTGACCTTCATTTTACACATGAAGAACTTGGTTATGTGGAATGGTTAAAGTCTATTCCCGCTTACTGACATGCTCCACATCAATCGTATCGGTATGCATGATGCAATTTGGGATGACAACTGTGAAACATGCTTCAGCTGCTATCTGTGAATTACATTTTACATTTAAGCGACTTCGTTAGGTAGAATGGGTAAAGTTAATTCCTGTTTACTGCCATGTCCCACATCAACCATATTAGTAAGCATGATGCATTTTGGGATGGCTGCTGTAATGTATGCTTTGAATGCAGTCCGTGACATTCATTTTAGGCATGCATGGAACCTTTACCAAGAATAATTATAGTTTTTCCTGTTTACTGACATGTTTTATGACAATGCTATAAAACGAGGTGAGTTCAGCAGGTTTGGCTGCTTTCTATGTTTATTTGGAGCGTTGCAGTTGCGCTTTTATTTGGACTACACAACATTGAAAGTCCAAATGAAAATATGCTACATAGAGTCATGAATTTCAGGATTATAATTGCATCCCATGTCTAAGAGGAAAAGTGAAATGTCAAAATTTATAACATATTTATTATACAAAACTAATGAGTGCAGCAGTAGAGTAAGTGAGAGCCGAACTGTCTAAAACGAACAATCCAAGGTCAATGGCAACGTCGGAAAAACAAACAAAGACATAACATGAGCACGGCACAGAAAAAAAAATGAAAACACACACATATACAAAAATGAACAAAACGGACCCATTACAAACCATGGCAGAAATCAGGTGCACCGGTAGAGTAAGCATCTCCCGCTGTGTTGAACATGTCAACTTTGGTAGTAAAGTCAAATCCTGTACAGGAAATGGCAAAGGGAAAGATGTGTTGTCATCTGAAAAACAGATATCATATAGCGGTACACAAGATCTTGATGTCGACCGTAAACTTCTGTAGTGGTTACTTCTAGTTATGGGTAGGATACCTTGCTTAAGCAGCCTGTTTGTAACCAACCGAGCTCTATCAAGGTAGTCACTGTTTCGACCACAGGCCTCTACAAACAAAACATGCTATACTTTAAAAAGTGTAGCATGAGTTGAGCGATATGTTTTACGGTTATGTATCGACTTAAAGAAAAATAAGGTGTATTTTTTCCCCTTATTATCATCATTTTTCCCGGGAGGGTTTATAATTCCAAGTGGAAGGCTTTTTATTTTTATTATGTAGACATTTATTAAGTCAATAAAAGTATTTCAATGCATTTGTAGAGACTTTGTTTCATGTGCTCTTACTCCATATCGATTGAATTGTTGATTTTATAAATGGAATCTAAACGATATCCGAAAAAAGTGTCAAATGTTCAGAGACTTCCGTAATGGCTGAATAAACAGATAAACATTTTATTTTGTTCAGTTTTCTTGACGTTTGTGTAAAACTTATGAAACTTGATAAAAAGCTCATATTGTGTGGTCTTTTGTAGTATTAACTCTATAACTGATTCATGTAATATTTTTGGTTCACAGAAATGTTCAGGGCGATAATATAGGATCAGACATTGTTTCGTTTTCACTACCACAGAATGTAACAGCAGAAAATCTCTATCCTGCAGTTCAAATTGAATTTGAACATATATACGTAAGTTTAGGATAGTGATTCCCGCGTTATCAATTTTTTTCTTAACTTTTTGTTTGTAAGTAGAGATTTCTACCCAACCAGACACGTTTTTCTTTGGTTTTAATATGTGTGAATAGAAATAAAAAGATATTTCCCCAAGTTTGATTGCTTTGCTACAGCTGATTCAGTTAAGGATATACCAGGTAACTTGGCAATGTTACTGGCAATTTGTTAAATAGTTGGGTTGCATAATAAGGGATTATAGTGCATTCCAAAAGACAAGGTTCGGTAAGGGCCTCTGGCCAAATAATCTCCTCATTTATGTAAATTTGTCAAAACTTTAATGTCTGATCGTTTTCATACAGTAGAGTGGTTGCATTTAATAGATTGGTGTACATTTTCCAAAAAATTCTTCTGGAATCCTAAAAGTAATGCCAAAAAAGAGCCAGAAAAGGCAAAATTTTCAAAATTGTAGATTTTTTATTTTTATCCCCGCACTTTTCTGAAGAAAATGCTGGGATATTGTTTTGGTTCGTCCGTCCGTCCGTCCGTCCGTCTGTCTGTCTGTCTGTCCGTCTGTCCGTTAGATGGACTTTGTCAGTGGAACTCTTTCCTCATTATTTGATTTATGGATTTAATTTTGTTATAGAATTGTTGCATATAGTCTGCAGATGCGCAATAAACTTTCGGATTTTTTATATTGGTCTTGGTGCAAACAAGAGGCCCCAAGTTGTCCATTTTGACACATGTGAGCTTGTAAGTGGAACTCCTCCTACATTTTTTAATTTATGGATTTAATTTTGTGATAGAATTGTTGCATATAGTCTGCAGATGTGCAATAAACTTTCAGATTTTTGATGTTGGTTTTGTTGCAAACAAGCAAGAGGCCTCATGATGTCAATCTTCACACTTGAGCTTGTCATTGGAACTCCACGTACGTTTTTGGATTTATGGATTTAATTTTATAATACAATTGTAGCAAGTAGTCTGCAGATGCGCAATAAGCTTTCCGATTTTTGATATTGGTCTTGGTACAAACAAGAGGCATAAAGATGTCGATTTTGACACATGTGAGCTTGTCAGTGGAACTGTTTTCTTTGTCAAACAGGGAAGTGCAGGGATGGCCATCATTTCTTATGGCACCACTTCTAGTTTTAATTGTTTTTGATTAAAATGGAAGTGGCAACCATGTGTAAACTCAAAATATTTAAATATAACTTTGTAATTTACTATTGTACACAAAATATATGAAGTTTGTAAGTGTTTCAAAGGTTGGCCAATGTTAACTTTGCCAAAAACGCCCTCAAAAGCTAGCTTTTTTAGCCTTTTTCATCGATTTCCCCAATTTATGCCATGTTTGGTTGGCTTATTTGACCAAAACTGTTGAATTATTACCCAAAACCAATTGAATCCATTACAGTAGACAGTATAGAGTTCGAAAATCACCAAAGATCTTTCTTTACCCTTACTTCAAATTTTGGACCAAAAAGTGGCATCACCGAACCTACTCCAAATTTATGCAATACATTTTTAACCATCAAGTTTGCTAGCAAAAGTACATTACATTTAGTAGTTATCTTTTTAGGAATTTAAGCAAAAACATAAAATCACTATTAACACTTACTTCCTTTTCAAATTGAAGCATAAAATCCTTTTTTTCATTTCCAATCTACTTACACAGAAGTTTGAAAATAGCCTTTTACACCTTTGGTGTGATAACTGATTGGGTAATAATGGATTGTTAACACTAGCTTCAGGCTTATCAAGTTAGCTAGTAACTTTGCAAAAGTTATAGATACATGGATAGTTGCAATGCATAACCGAGCAGTCATAGCTGTAACCGTGTTTTCCAAATAATTTAATTTTAAAGTAGGACTTTTTGATAGTCAGTCGTATTTGTTTGATATGAGAAGAAATATATGTTATTATTATTGCTAGAAATACTATTACTAATAATGATTAATATAAGAAAACAGATACAAGTAATCAAGAAGAAAAAGCGAGTACCGTCTTTTTTATCACAATTATTAAGTATAAAGATACGCTAATTATCCTATCACAATGGTCATTTCTTCATATTTATAACAACTATTTATAGATATATATAACAAAGCAAAAACACCCAAAATCCCTATAACAAAGCAGAAACACCCAAAATCCCTATTGTGCTAGATCTAAACAGATACACACAATGTGGTATTTTATAAACTTTCAGTATGAACAATGTGAATAGCACTAGTATAAATACTGTTATTTCAACTCTGTCCGAGTCTTTTTCAAAAAAAAAAAAAATAATAATAAAACAATAAAATATTTACAAAAATCTACACTTTAAAACGTAATTTAATCAGTAAACTACATGTAGGAGGTTGAAGCTGTGACCTCAATTATAGTGATGTGAAAAAAAATATTTGCTGGTGTTTGTTCATAACTTTTGACTGCAATATTTTCTTTATTTTTTTAAGCGCTGGTATTATATGCATCTATTGATCTATTACCCTGATATTAAGATTGGGTTTTAATCCAAAAAGCTTTCTTTGGATCTTCTCTGGTTTAAATTCCACGATCTATTTTGATCAATTGCGATAACTTCCATATTTTGCTAGTTGTGATTTGGAGTATTAAAATGGATTGCAGTGGCCTGGTTCTGATCTTTGTTTTTGTTTTCGATATGGTTACGATGCAAGTTTATGCGAAGATTGGGCGCATTTCTTTTCTCACCAACATATTGTTCTTTACGGACAGAACATGTAACCAGATAGATGACATTGGGCGATTTACATGATAATTGTCCAAAGATTTTGAAAATATCACCGGTAGCTGTACTTTGGAAAGTTTCAGTCACACAATTTACAACGTCTATCACGACATGTTGTAGACCGGCCTATCTCGGCCGAAGGTAGTTTAGCTCTAACGAGAATGTCTTTCAAGTTCTTGAGTCGACGAAAAGACACAAGCGGGGGTTAAGGGAAGAGGGCTTTCATTTTGGGTGACGTATGGAGAATAGGCATGCATTCGCGAGATATATCAGACAGGTGTGGCAACTTGGGATGGAAGGTAGTCACCCACAGGATACAAGAATTTTTCTTTTTCTTGACACGATACAGTAATAATTGAGTTCGATCGAATGATGACACTTTTTGGATTGTTTTTTCAACATCTTTTTCTTTATAGCCTTCAGTCTCCGACATGTAGTTTACTGATTAAATTAAGTTTTGTAGTGTAGTTTTTTTGTAAATAGTTTATTGTTTTAATATATATTTTGTTGTTTTGAAAATGACTCGGATAGAGTTGAAATATAAACAGTATTTATAATAGTGCGATTCAAATTTACAAAAAACTACACTACAAAACATAATTAAATCAGTAAACTACACGTCGGAGACTGAAGGCGTGACCTCAATTGATTGATTAGTTAGAGTTTAACGTCCAATGAGCAATATTTCAGCTATATCAGGACGAGAACAAGTTAATCAATGCAAAAAATTTAAAGTAAAAGAAGAAAGAAATAAAGGTGGAAGGGACAACCGGGGTAAAGACTTTTGATTGCCATTGGAAAATGGGAGAAATGGGTAGGGGCAGGAAATTTAGCCTTCCATACGACACCCAGTGCATCTGCTCTCTTTAGAGAAATATAGAAGGGGTCTTTAAACTGAATGGAGCTTGGGGTTTCTCCAGACAGTTTGGCTACAATGGTTCGCGGTCAGGCTTTCCGTATTATGACCTGACTACCCCTTATAGACAGGGCATTCGCCTATCCACCAACTGGGGACGCGCCCGGCAGCTCTGTAGCCGGAGCCCCTGAAAACCGATCCAGGTGCCGGGACTCTGTTAGGAAGACTCATACTCCAAGCTCAGAGGATGATGCGGGCCTATTCATAAGCCGGGACCGCGCATGGCGGGTGACCTCAATTAAAGTGATGTAAAAAAAATTTGTTGTTGTTTGTTCATAATTTTTTAATGAAAAAATTTCTATTTTTGAACTAAGGCATTTATTGATCTATAATTCTGATGTTAAGACTGGATTTTAAACGATCAATCCAGTAGCTTTCTTTGGATCTTCTCTGGTTTACATTCCAAGATCTATTTTGATCTATTGCGATGACTTGCATATTTTGCCAGTGGTGATTCTGAGTATTAAAATGGATTGCAGTGGCCTGGTACAGATCTTTGTTTTCGATATGGTTACGGTGCAAGTTTATGCAAAGATTGAGCGCATTTCCTGTCTCACCGACATATTGTTCTTTACAGACAGAACATGTAACCAGATAGATGACAATGGGCGATTTACATGATAATTGTCCAAAGATTTTGAAAATATCACCGGTAGCTGTATTTTGAAAAGTTTCAGTCTTGGAACTGTATTTACACAATTTACAACGTCTATCCCGACATGTTGTAAACTGGTCTTGTTCGGCTAAAGGTAGTTTAGCTCTGACGAGAATGTCTTTCAGGTTCTTGGGTCGGCGAAAAGATACAAGTGGGGGTTCAGGAAGAGGGCTTTCATTTTTGGTGACGTATGGAGAACAGGCATACATTCGCGGGATATATCTGACAGGTGTGGTAACTTGGGACGGAAGGTAGTCACACACGGAATACGATAATATTGTAATAATTGAGTTCGATCAATTGATGAATTTCCTTCCTGAAAATCCCAGAGCTGGTTTATTGTATCTCCTCCCCAAAATACACAAAGAAGGAATTCCCGGGCAACCAATAGTCTACTGTATTGGTCATCCCACAGAAAGAAATTCTCAGTTTCTAGATTTTCATCTTCAACCCTTTGTCGAAAACTTACCTTCTTTTGTGAAAGATACGACTGATTATATCAACAAAACACCCTCTGTAGACCTTCCGCCCAACACAATTTTGGTTACTTTAGACGTGACTTCTTTATACACCAACATACCTCGTACTGTCGTAAAGTGTGGGATAGTAGAACCATAAAATCACCTTCCACTGAATCCCTTGTCAAGCTTTTGAGTTTAGTTCTTATACGTAACAACTTCGTTTTCGATAACGAGAATTTTCTTCAAGTTAATGGGACTGCAATGGGTACAAGAGTAGCACCATCATACGCCAATATTTTCATGGGGGGTTTGGAACAGCGCATGTTACACGATGCACCATATAAAGCATATAGCTGGCTGCGCTTTTTTGATGACATTGAAATGAAATGGACAGAAACAAGATCTAACCTTGATGAATTCATTGAATTTATTAATAATTATCACCCGTCCATCAAGTTCACCGTAAACATCTCAGAAACAACGAATATATTCCTCGATACTACATCTACACTTGTCGATGGCCAAATTGAATTTAACTTGCATACTAAACCAACAGATGCACACGCTTATTTGCTCCCTAGTAGTTGTCATCCAAGACACTGTATAAATGCGGTACCGTATGGTCTTTCAACTCGAATACGCCGTATCTGCTCACATAACAGACATTTTAACAAAGGAGCAAAGAACTTTAACAACATCTTGTTAACAGGGGCTATAAAGAAAAAGGTGTTGAAAAAACAATTCAAAAAGTGTCATCAATTGATCGAACTCAATTATTACAATATCGAGACAAGAAGAAGAAGACTTCTCGTATTCCGTGGGTGACTACCTTCCATCCCAAGTTGCCACACCTGTCAGATATATCCCGCGAATGTATGCCTGTTCTCCATACGTCACCAAAAATGAAAGCTCTCTTTCCTGAACCCCCACTTGTATCTTTTCGCCGACCCAAGAACCTGAAAGACATTCTCGTCAGAGCTAAACTACCTTCAGCCGAACAAGACCAGTTTACAACATGTCGGGATAGACGTTGTAAATTGTGTAAATACAGTTCCAAGACTGAAACTTTTCAAAGTACAGCTACCGGTGATATTTTCAAAATCATCGCAATAGATCAAAATAGATCGTGGAATGTAAACCAGAGAAGATCCAAAGAAAGCTACTGGATTGATCGTTTAAAACCCAGTCTTAACATCAGAATTATAGATCAATAAATGCCTTAGTTCAAAAATAGAAATTATTTCAATAAAAAATTATGAACACACAACAACAAATATTTTTTTACATCACTTAATTGAGGTCACGCCTTTAGTCATCGACATGTAGTTTACTGATTAAAGTAAGTTTTGTAGTGTAGTTTTTTGTAAATAGTTTATTGTCTGATTATATTTTATTTTGTTTTGAAAAAGACTCGGATAGAAGTGAAATATAAACAGTATTTATACTCGTGCTATTCACATTGTTCAAACTGAAAGTGTATATATATATATATATGATTTTTACATAGTTTCGGTGTGTAAAAAAGATTAAATAGATACATTTTTATTTAATTTAAGACAAACGAAACGAACTCAACTTGTGTGTTCTGGAATTTTACTTTTGGGTGAGTAGTTTGAATTTATCTCCCTGATATTTTTTATATTTCAAAAAATGAATTATTGTATTTTTTCTATTATCCTGAGATTATCGAAAAGGCAATTTCAGGAAAAATGTTATGTCTTGGATAAATGCAATAAATCAAAAGAATAATACAAATTCAAAAGTTTAAATATTTATCATCTTCTTTGCTAGTTTATGGACTTGTTTTTAAATATTCTAAAAGAATCCTTTAACGTTATTCCATAAGCTGAGGTATTCGTTTTTGTTTGCAGATGGTAGGATAATAACTAAATACCGAAGTTATTGTGGATAGGATGCTTATTTACTGTACTTATCCAAAATGTTTTACCTCTTTCTACCAATCCACCAAAATGGTAACACAACTAGAGTGAAAGAGGTAAAAGATTGCTAAACAAATCTTACAAATCCACAATTCAAGTAATGCAGTCAAATTGTAAAATTGGTTTAGCAATTTGAAAATTTGATACTAACCACAGGAATTATTCACTTTATGATTGGTTTGTGGTTACAGGTTTACTTGAACTTGAACTTACTGTAAAGTAAGAGCGTTTGCTCTTTGTTGAAGGCCTCATAGTGACTTCAAGATGAAGAACAACAATCAAAGCGTTGTTTCATTTGCTTAATCTTACCACGTATTTATAGGGATTTTGTTCCATGTACATTTACTCCATATCCCGTTATTTGTTTAGGTATAAAAAATTAATGGTCTGTTTATTTACATTGGGCAATTCAGTTTTTCAAGAATTGCAAAAAATATTGAAAATGCCAAATATTTGGTTTCACAGTCTATTCTCAATTAACAATAAAATTTTGGGATTGCTTGGTTTGTGTTCATTAAAAAAATATCAGTTTGTATCATTTTTTGGTAAAAATGGAAAATATGAAAACAAATGCCATGGGAGTTTATAAATAAGATATAGGGATCTCCCATAATAATAAGAACAGAACTTTCTTATTTTCTTCTCAAAACAATCACCATAATAAAAGTCCAGATGAAAAATATGAAAACCTGTCAGAAATGATATAAGATTTTATTTGTGTTCATATCAAAAAATTATTTAAATTAATGTAGAATATTTGCAAAAATAAAGATAAGATTTTTTTTCTATCCCAAGAAAAGTTCTATGGTATACAAGGGAAGCTTTCTTTAATGAAATGACAATAAAGTTTAAGAAGATATCCTGAAGTGAGTATCAGCTTTTCAAATTGTTCAACCGATTTTAGAGTTTGATAGCATCAACTGAGTTGTAAAACTGTATGATTGGTTCAGCAATCCTATTCCTCTTTCATTCTAATTGTGTTACCAATTTGACATATTGGTAGCACAATACCAATTGGAAGAGGTATAAACATTTTGGATAAGTACAGTAATTTCTTAAAACAAAATATTATTGATTTCTTTAAATATGGAGTGATTATGAATTTAACTTTAACGATAATAAACAACAAATTTTCTTTTTCTATTGAAGCCATGTATGGCACTTGTAACACATTCATAGCCAATTTTGAATCCGTAAATGATACCATTTATGGAAATCGAGAAAACGAACCCTGTATGTTTAAAATTCATAAACATTGGATCCTCTGAAAATGGAATTTGTGCCTTGCTGGTGGACTGTCAGTCGAGGGTATTGTCAAACCCAGTAGCCAGTACTTCGGTGCTGACTGGAAAACCGATTTTATCTGGAAACTTGCAATATCTTAACAAAATTTTGTTCAAAACTAAGAAGTATCTCCCTTTGCATAGCTCTGTCCTTAGCTGGTTTTGGCTTTTCTATTTAGATCTTATCGATAATTTGTCCTATATCAGTCTTTACACATATTTCAGTATATGGATTTCCAATATTTTGATTTTTTTCTGCACTGAAGATACATAAGTTGTCGAAATGCGCATATACAGAATCCAAATTAACAGCAACTTCGGTATTATGTTATTTATTAAGATTTTGTAATGACGACTTAAGGTGACGAATTTAAACAGTAATTTTCAAAATATTTAAAAAGAGGTATTATTGGGTTTTGTGAGATATGTTAAAGCATCTCCGTTCACCAGAAACTCGCCAACAGATGTTTATTACTAAGTAAAAACTACTCTTAAAGGGGTATTAGGATGAACGTTTCAAATCCACACCCCAGTATATCTATATTGTCGCCATTAAGAGTCAGTTGGCTAGTATGATACAACGGTATCAAAGTTTGCAATCGGCCTGTTGCAATCAGCCAGAAGTAGCGTTTAGTCGTCCCATCACAGTAATCAGACTGGACTAATTATTGGCTAGGACTTTTACCTTGGACATGCGATTTTCATACGAAAAGTGCTGCACGCTTAGCAGAAAACACTTATCTGTTAGCGAACCCGGTCTCATACCTTCGGATATGATACATGATTGTTTGTATGCCACACCTTTATTCAAATGGTGAATAAAAGGATATAGAGTAAATGTACATGAGACAAAGTCTCTACAAACACAAGCAAAGGAACAATGCTTTTATTGTTGTTCTTCATGACGTGCATACAAATTGATCAAAGGGAGATAAAATTTACGTTTATTGAGGAGTCGTTCAGTTTTATAGTGAAGATAACAGTAAACACCTACAATGGCCAGAAACATATTTAAAGAATGTAGGAAACATTTATAAACGTTGGAATGAATAGAAAAGGTAAAAGGAAAGTAAGATTAGATGTAATGTAGTTATTTCAGCAGAATTAAAAGTACTCTGCCCAATATAATATTTCTTTCTTAATTCCAAACCAAGAACTGATGGTGGGTGGTCAAAAGAAGGATGCTACGCAGAACAAAGAGATAAAACAGTTACTACTTGTCGCTGTAACCATTTGACTAATTTTGCCGTCTTAATGAGTGCTTCATCAATCGTAAGTGTGATATAAACCAAAATAATATGCTACTAAAGAAAGTGGGAACCGAACCATCAGTTTAAAAAAAGAATAATCCAAAAAGACAATCGCAACATGGGGTAAACAAAGAAACAAAGATATCACATAAGTACAGTACAGTAAAAGAAGTAGAGATACATATACAACTACAATTTAAAACCATGGTTGAGAGTTGCACCGTTAGAGTAAGCATCTCATGCTATTTACAAGACGCTGGCCGTGTTGAACATGTCAATTTCACTAGTTAAGTCAAATCCACTAGAGAAAATAACAGTCTTAAGTTGTTAAATGGAAGGATCTTTTGTGATCTTGGAAATATACGTCCCTTAATGGTCCACAAGATCCTGATGTCGTAAAACAAGCCCATTGAGAAGCGACTGAGTTAGGAGATGTAAACTCCAGATGCTGCCGTGAAAGAATAACGAGGAGAAGCTTATATCATTTAAAAATGGTGGGTTCGTAAAAGTTATCGAAATAATGTTTCGATCATCCAAAGTGCTCTTAAACTGATGACGTGAAGGCCAAGGCACTGTCTTTTCTGTTTTCCTATTTTGTTCATGACCTCAATACTTGCGAGGCAAACAAGGTGACTCTCAAAGTTAAGTTCCCATATATCAACAAATACTTTGTAGAAGTAGTTCATTTGTATTAAGGTTAAAGGTCCCTTTTTTCATTTTAATGTTAAACCTATGGGAATTTTATGTTAAATCCCCAGCCTAATCGGCTTGTTGGTTTTCATCAAAAATTTATCTGCTTAGGGGTCGACCATTTGATCCCGAGGGGGGCCTGGCAAATTTGGAAAGGTTAGATTATTTATTTTCAACTCCATTCTGGTCATTATATTTATTTCCAAGCCTTTGGAGGCCAGATTATATATTTTCTTGTATAACAATATTGGTCTCTGTTCAGGGGTGGACTGAATATTTATTTTCAAGTGTAACCAGGCAAGATTGTTTATTTTCAACTTATTTGGGGCCAAGATATTTATTTACAAAGTCTGCCAGCCCCCCCTCTTTCAGAATCAAATGGTAGTCCCCTTATTGATATCATTACGAATGCAAAGCCACCATTATTTCATGGTTATATTAACAATTTTAACGGATTTGTAGAAAAAACCTTGTAAATATGTTGGATGTTTTCTGGGACATAATTGCGGTCTGTTCAAATGATTTTCCGCTTGCTATAAGATTTATCACCAGTATCTCATTAATCTATTGTAGCTTTGTATGCATTAAAAACAATTATCTGTAAGCATAGTTTAGTGAAGAACCAACTAT
Source organism: Modiolus philippinarum (assembly GCA_002080025.1). Lineage (NCBI taxonomy): Eukaryota > Metazoa > Mollusca > Bivalvia > Mytilida > Modiolidae > Modiolus > Modiolus philippinarum. The sequence goes on from MJUU01043244.1 coordinate 33,106, forward strand.
CCGTTAAGGTTGGGGATTTTACATAAAATTCGATTATGTTTAACTTTGAAATGAAAAGGGGACCTTTAACCTTAAATGACTGCTTTAGTTGTAAGAACTGTTTAACACAGTTGCGACAGAACTATGCGATTTGGTTTGAGTGCTTTAATTTTATAGTAGTTCGTATCAACTTAAAATGACAATGAAGGGATATGGAGTAAATGCAAATGAGACAAAGTTTCTACATATACATGGTAAAACTAAGCAATGGAACAACGCTTTTATTGTTGTTTTTATACCCCCGCTCCGAAGAAGGAGGGTGTATACTGTTTTACCCTGGTCCGTCTTTCCATCCCTCCGTCCGTCTCTGCAATGGTAAATGATACAAATTTTACATTTTGTTAGAAGCTTTGTACAGTCATGCCATATTGTGTGATGCATTTTCAGATCTGTCGGAATACTACTTCCTTAGTCAATTTTCAGTAATTCCGTCCGTCCGTCCTTCACAACTTTCGTCAAGTTTTTCTCTGCAATGGTAAATACAAATTTGAAATTTTGTGAGAAGCTTTGTACAGTCAAGCCATATTGTACGATGCTTTTTCAGATCTGTCAGGGTTACTACTTCCTGTTTACCGACTTAGTCAATTTTTAGTAATTCCGTCCGTCCGTCTGTCCGTCACAACTTTCGTCAAGCTTTTCTCTGCAATGGTAAATGACACAAATTTGAAATTTTGTCAGAAGCTTTGTATAGTCATGCCATATAGTGGGATGCATTTTCAGATCTGTCGGGTTACTACTTCCTGTT
>MJUU01043244.1:41619-81480 GCA_002080025.1 Modiolus philippinarum
TAAGGGGGCCAAAATCGCACTTTTACAAAGTACCTCAATTTTTTATTTTTCATCGGATTTTGATGGGGTTTCTTTCTTTCGATTCCTCTTGACATAAGCTTTCGGTAGTATGTCAACGGATTTTGCGTAAACCGTTTCCAAGCTATAAGGCGCCTTAGGGGGACCAAAATCGCACTTTAACAAAGTACCTCAATTTTTAGCTGAAAATTGTATCTGACATGTCAGTGCGTAATCCAAAATGGCCGGCAATGGGGTCCATTGATTAACATTAGACCCTATGGCAATTGCATTCAACAATCAACTCCTCTGAAACAAATTAGCCAATTGCAACCAAAATTTGTCATAATAGTCCTTGGGTGGTGTTAAGTAAAACATCTGTCTGACACGTCCCTGCATAATCCAAGATAACCGCCAGCAGTCCCATTAATTAACTTTAGACCTCATAGGAAATGTATTTAAAAATCAATGTTATTGCATGGATGTACCACTGCTATATACAGGTGAGCTATACAGGCTCCTGGGAGCCTCTAGTTTTAACAAGGGACCGATATCTATAACAAAAGAACTTTTTCAATTATCCACGAAATTTTTTGAAGCCTTGATTATAAATAATGTATATTATACAGTGAATATAATTTGTGGTTTTACATCCCTCAGCATAAACGTATTTAAAACTGCAAGAGATTTTAGCAAATCAGCTATTGTTCTCAAGCAATAACCACTTTTAGACCTCTTCGAAATGGGAAAACCCAAAAAGCAATAGTAAATCAACCAAAAAGAAGAAAAAATTTCAAGAATAGAAATAACCCCCCCCCCCGAAAAAAAACAAAAAAAACAACTTAATACAAACAAAAACAAACATATAAGTATCAAAATACAAACAGAAATGAAAAAAAAAACACTATAAAGTGGTGTGGTTAATCCTGCTTCATTTATGCAGAGACCTTTTTCTCATATATTTATGTCTTCCCTATACTCAGAAGTAAGATAACAATGTTGAAATAAAGATTTAAAGGTTTTGATATGCAATTTTACTCTCTGAATTAGTGAAATGTCAGTGAACAANGACCTATTCGCAGAGCAATCAACCAAAAAGAAAAAAAAAAAACTTCAAGAATAGAAATAACATCCCCCCCGAAAAAAAAAACAAACAACATGATACAAACAAAAACAAACTTATAAGTATCAAAATACAAACAGAAATGAAAAAAAAACACTTTAATGTGGTGTGGTTAATCCTGCTTCATTTATGCAAAGACCTTTTTCTCATATATTTATGTCTTCCCTATACTCAGAAGTAAGATAACAATGTTGAAATAAAGATTTAAAGGTTTTGATATGCAATTTTACTCTCTGAATTAGTGAAATGTCAGTGAACAACTTCGTACAACATCAAAATTGCTGACTTTTCCAAATAATTTGCCTAGATGTAGCTGCGAATATTTCGCTGAGTCTTTCTTTGCTATAGTTTCTTGATTTTATACAAAGCAAAAAAAATGTATATAAAATGAAAGCTGTATTTTTTTATATTTCAATTTTAATATACAGTCAAAGTGCACAGCAATAGCTATAGTGCTACACTACCTGTTTTTAAGTGCGCTTTGTTTAATGGTCGCTGAAGGATTGGAAGTTGCACTAACTATTTTGCCAGCGTTTCCACAACGAAAATCCCATGCCATCATTCTTATATTATTTGGACTAGGTAATTATATTCTTTTGACATTTTTATGAAATGATGTATGGTATTTTGAGTTTCCTTTCTTTTGACATGAAAAAGAAGAGTGCATCGTTTACTGCTATTGTATAGACAGCAAAGCGTTCTAAAAAGTTTTAGTTTGTATTGTATTAAGTAGATAAAAACTCTACTATTGATAAAGAAAAACTACACACAAACATTTTCAAAGTGGATTATACGAAAAAATGCTAATTGATGTAATTATGTTTTATATATTTGCACATGCTAAAATATAATCAGTATGTTTGAAAATTTCTTATCTTATTGTCTATTTCAGTGACTCCATTGGTAATCGTTGGCATATCTATGGGTGCTACAAGTTTACATGGATACGGAACAGATAGATAGTAAAATCATAAAAATTATTATTCTATTCAGCCTTTTCTGTGATTTTTTTTAAAGAAACAAAGTCTATTTTTTGTCGAGAAATGAATTACAAACCGCAGAATTAACAATACTTTATAATTTATCTGATGTGAAATATGGTAATACTATTGCAAGCAAAATTTAACAAAATTCCGGTTACTAGGTTCATCGCAAGAAAACCAAGTTTAACGGATCGGTTATTCTTGTTTTCAGGGTTTATGAAGCACGGAATTTAACGAAACGTTTGGAAACCAGATTTATGGAACGGTAAACGGAAATAACCTCAATTACTTTCACGAAAGTAAAAACCCAATTACCAAATATCTAACATGATTGGTTCAAGGATTTTGGAAATAACTAATAAGAGTATGGAAAATTTTATTTTTTGACATTTTAATTAGTTTTATAAATATCGAAAAGTTAAACTCTGTTGCAATGCAATTTTGTTGAGTCAGCAATTGCATTTTTTGTGAAATATTTCCTGTAACAGCCAAATCTTGGTATTGTATGCGTCAATATTATCTTAAACTGGCTGTTTTTCAACTATAACATGATCACTGAAACTGCACTCTAAGTTGCAAATGAATATTTTCTTTCCATTTACAAATGAGGTGAAATTTAGACAAATCAAAATAAACGGATCTAGTAATGCTGAGAAATAGATTTGTGTATTTAGCAAGAATATGTATGTCTGCTGTATCATTGTTTATTTTTAGGGGTTACTTTTGAAGCAGACATTCTGTAAGCTTTTTACTCTTTATTCAACTGACATTTTTTACAAATGAAATTTCTTAAATAGAAGTAGTTTTTTTTGGACAGCATTTTGATAGTTAAAGTTTCACATTTTAAAGTTCGAGGTTTACCTGAGAACTTTAAAATGTGAAAATTTAACTATCGAGATGTGAGAAATTATCGTAATAAACCGGAAAACAATGTTAGAGATTGTTTCTCTAATTTCTGCTCAATTTATTTGAAGTAAAGCGATCTCCGTAGTCTCCAGTCTCAAGTATGCCGCCATTTTGTTGCTATCATCGTTGCTATGTGTATCATTGCGTCATTCATTGAATATAATATTTTTGATAAAAATGTCATATTATCAATAAATTGAATTATCGTAGTCATAAAAATGCAAAAACCGTTTCGCTAGACAATGATGCAGGTGCAAATTTCATCAACACCCGGTTACACTATTTCTAGAAACTGACACGAGAAATTTACATGATTTATATGATTGACCAATCGCCAAATGAGATCAAATAATACCCATGTTGATTATCATTTCGATAACCAACCAGTCAGGGGATGTTTATATTTGCTAGAAATTAGAGAAAATGAGGTTCCACCCTTATATCATCAGATTTCTTGTTCTTTGTTGGTTTTAACGATATATGACTATCTTTTACAGTTGTTGGTTGTCAACATCAAATGGTCTCATCTATGCATTTATTGTACCATGCTTTGCAGCCGTTTTGGTATGTATACCATTTTATCTCAAGACATTTTATTTGGTTTTAAGGAAACATGAAGCATTATGATTTTTCTGTCCAGTAGACATTACAAAAAGTCGAGGATATTTCTTAACCAAACTTCCTTTCAAAAAATTTAATAAAGAAAAAGAAAATAAGAAATTGAATTTCAAAAGTACCCTTAGTAAAATTTATACAGTTAATGAAGGAAAGATAACAGGAAACACTTACAATGGCTGAGCATTACAATCACATGTCACAATCAACCAGGGAACTGCGCAAGAAAAACAATGAAATGACAAAAGACAAACATAGATAACGATAGGAACTCGGGATAGCCGGACTTGGTACCGGCACTGGCAACTGGTACATGTATTACAAAATAATACTACCATTTGTCCAAGAAGAAAGGTATTTATTGTTTTAGTAGGACTTCCAATTGTGTTTTGTTTAGCACATGAAGCACAGCAGTGGAAACAATATTTTTTCAGAACGTAACTGAAAAGTCAATATCGCTTAAAGTATAAAAGTTGATTTATGCTTACTAGGACATTAACTCCAAAACACTGTATCGAAGTGTATCTTTAACGACGCTGGGTGAGAACCAAGGGATATTATATTTCGTAACTGACGCGCAAATATGCAAGAACTTCTGTCGTTTTTTTAACTCAGAAAAATATATATTAATATTTTTTCGTACAAAGAATCTTTTAAATAAATTGTTGATTTACGCTGCTTTAAATATTTGTCATGATGACTGAAAAGAGAATGTATTTTAAGCCGTTATGAATTTTGTTTCAAATTTTGTTTCAAAATTTTTAGTTTTTATATATACGGACTTTTTTCTCATTAAAAATATACAGGGTTGGGTGATTAAAAATGTAATGGTAATTAATTGTAATGCATTACATTTTTGATGTAATGCCAGGTAATGTGTAATGAAATTTTTCTTCATTACATGTAATGATAATTCAATTAATTACAGTCTCAAAAAGGTTGTAATGCCAATTACTCTTGAATTACTTTTTAAATTACATTTGTCATTTTGCATGAGAAAAATATTATGTATTGATCTTCTAAAGTAAATAACAAATCCACCTCTATTCAGAAATTAATATAATATTCACGACCAATCTGTTCCACTCATCTCTTATTCCTACACCTACTATTTTCAATCACAAACGGATAGATGACTTTAAAGCCAAACCGGCTTAATGCACATCCCCCTCTTCCCCATTCAACTATGGTCCTGCTGGACACGTGATCACCGGTGATCTAGATATCGTTGAAAACCAAATATTACGAGATATCTTTTCGAAAAGTCCAATATTCCGTGAACCCAAGCCCATCAACTGAATGTATAACTTTAAGATTATGGTGAATACAGCTGAGGACTATGCCAGAATGTGGGCGTAGAAAGAAAAATAAGATGTGGAGACATTGTCAGACTGGATCAGGACGATAAAGTCATTAATTGTTAACCATATCCGGCGCTTGAACAAAATCTTAGAAAACTAGAACGCCCAGTATATTTGATGATCCTCTTGTTGCAAAAAACATTGACAAACCTCTAAGAAAAATACGTCATTAGTACCTGCATACAAAGCTTCAAACAATATTGTGTTTGTATGTAAGAAACACTATTTAGACTGTCTTGTTAAGGAGATGGGTATTGACAGTTCATCCGGCAATCCTACTTATACCCAAACTACAATGTCTAAGGACAAGATAATCACAAATCACACTTCTGTGTTAGCATTCTTCGGTGTTAAAGTTGATGAAGATAACAGTTATCTTCCTTGCATTTACTGGGTACCTAAGCTTGACAAGAATCCCATAACACATAGATTCATTACAGGATCTGCCAAATGCACCACTAAGCACTTATCCAAACTCCCTACCACTTTATGGACTGCAGTTGGAGATGGTCTCAAAATTACTGCGAAAAAGCCTATTATACGAGCGGCGTGAATCAGATGTGGATTCGTTAAAACACCAAAGATCTCCTTGAACAGATCTCTTCAAAAAGTCTCGCATACTGCAATAGCATTCGAACGTTAGGTGTTTCTACACTTTATACAACCCTTCCACATAATAAACTTAAAACAGTAAACGATCTAATACATCAATGTTTCTGTACCAAAAACGGAGAACGCAGGTATTCTTATTTGGTAATAAGAAAAGATAAAACATATTTTGTTAAGAACAATACTGAGTCAAGCAAAAAATACAATTTACATGACTTGATAAAGATGCTTGAAATTTTGATCGAAAACATTTTTGTAGAATGTGTAGGCCGCGTTTTTCAACAAACAAAAGGGATTTCAATGGAAACAAATTGCGCGCCACTTTTAGCTGACCTTTTCTTTCCTTTATTCGTATGAAGCAAAGTTTTTACAAGGGCTAATACAACAGAAATAAAATCAACTGGCCAAGACTTTTAATATCAGCTTCAAATATATAGACGATGGACTTTCTCTTAATAACCCAAGATTTAAAGAATATTTACATCGAATCTACCCCAGTGAACTTGAAATTAAAGAGACAACCGATGCACCAAATTCTGCTTAATACCTCGACCTTTTGTTATACATTGACGAACATGGACGTCTGAAATCTAGGTTATATGACAAACGTGATGATTTCCACTTCCCCATTGTGAACTTTCCCTTTCCGGCAGCAATATACCTACGTCTCCAGCACATGGAGTATATATTTCACAATTAACTCGTTACTGTAAAGCTTGTAGTTCATACAGTGACTTTGTGGGAAGAGCAAAAGCAGTTACAAAAACTGCTGAGTCAGGCCTATGTTATTGTTTCTTTCGTCCCTTCAGAAATTCTATGGCCGTCACCATGACATCATAGATAGATATGAAATGACGGTATCACAAATGAAATTTTCAGCTAGTTTCACATCTTCCCGGACTTAACATGACCGATTCTGACTTTAACCTGGATTGATCCACTGACAGTGTAACGGGTACTGTATAAAGAGCAGGACATGCTTAGTCTTCCGAAGCACCTGATGTCACTCTTTGTGAGAGTTCACACTGTTAGTGCTTAAGTTTTCCTTGTTGAATTTGTTGTGTTTGCGTTTCGTGGTTCTGTAGCGTCTTTGGTCTTCCGTATTCTGGTGTTTTTGCTTTTGCCTTGTCTCTGGACTTTGAATTATGTAATCTTGTTCTTTGTTCCTTCGGTATTCTACTGCATATTCAGACATATTTATTTTAGTTATATGTATAAATTCTATAGCTTATTTATCATTTCCATTTGTTTATATAAAATTCATTAAACGTTTTTCTCGTTGATTTCTACAATTATTTCCTACCACTTAAATAGTTTTTTATAAGAGATATACATGTTTTTACAATGATTAAGATTCGTGTTATTGTTGACCTATCAATTAATTATATTTTACTAATAGGATTTTTGATCTGCTAAATGTTTTTTTTTTCATTTTCAATAAAGATCGAGTGAATAACTAAACACATATATTTCTGTTATTTTCAATGAAACTGTATAAAAATAAAAGTTATTTGAACTTTTTAAAGACTGTATCTTCAGGATATTCAACATGCCCTAATTTTTTTTTTATTTTCAAACTTTTATAGCATTTATATCAAGTGATATAGGGTCTGTAAGTCTCGTCCAATTTTGGGACCTCCGGGTACATAATTTGTATCCGGAAATTGCGTTTTTAATAGAAAAATATGACGTTTCAAGCAAACAATAAGGACGTCATAATCCCACAACGGGAAACGTTTTGAAAATTGAATTTTATAGTGATTTCTCGGTGTCACATGACGAGACTTACAGACCCTGTTAAGAAACCAAATTTAACCTGTACATCCCATGTTATTATTAAGATATCCTTATTATTCTCACTAGATGAAATGTATATTGTTTGAAATATTTACTTTTTTTCTACTTATTATATATCTATTGGATTCAAAAACTCTTGAAATTGTTTATACGATTAATCACATACCTTTGTTCCCTAATCTTTATCCCAACACTTCAGGGTTACTATTTGAAATATTTCTACAGCATATCAAAATTTTCCGTTCTTATGCAACAGATCTCCAGAAATACTGTATAATTCAAAAAATAACATCTGAAATATAATTATATTAATTACTTTTGAAGATTACTATAATCGTAATGGTAATGCAAGGGACATTTTTCTAATGTAATGGTAATTTAATTAATTACATTTACAAAGTAACGACTTCAACCCTGAAAATATATATTTCAGACAAATGTAACAATTACAGTTCTTATTATCCAAAGAATGTTGTCAACACAAGCAATGATGAAGAAAGAGTTAAAAGATAAAGTCAGGTTTGTATTTAAGGGAGTACGAGTGTCAGAAAATTTGTAATTAGGATGAAAACTCGGACCTTTTGTTTTGAGGAGCTCCGGGAATAGAAAAACATATGCAAAAAATTTCGAAAATCCATGCAAGAATTTATGAAATATACGACGTCAAAATTTTGGCGGGAAACAGTTCGTTTTAGAGTTTTCCTTCAATTTACATTAGCTGTTTATGGGCCTTAGAATATATGAAAATATAATTGGAAGCTGCTATAATTTCGTACATTGTCTATTTTGTGCATTTTTAAGTGACCTATGACCAAGAAAATATGATACATGTGTAAAAATATTTTACCCCGTTTAAATGGATAAAACACGACGATATCGAATGCTTTTGAAATCTGACTCTCATACTCCCTTAAAATGTTCTTTTAAAAACTCGTGACAGTAAACCCATTATTTACATCCCCACTGTTTCAAATATAATACAGGTATTCCCCTAAATACTTGTAATAGAAAATAGCATCATCTCATCTCATATTAACAGAAAACATTCAACGATAGCCTTTGATTTCAGCCATGTTACTTGTTAGCAAACTCATCGAAAGACCTACAAAGTTGAAAGGCACAAAGTAATCGTGCACAAGGAAAATATCCTAGGCAACTGAGTATAATTTTCCAAAAAACAGGCCATTGATACCCATGTGAAAAATTGGTTAAACAAATCACATAATTCATTGGCAAGCCACAAAACCGAAATAAGAATACATGGCTAGCATCGTTTAGACTTGTTATGCTAAAAAAGGTAGATATTATTTTTTATCGGAAAGTAGTAACAAAATGTAATATTGTGCTAATATAGTAAGGTGAACAATCAAACATTACGGTTTGTTTAAGTTTTCAACTAGCAGCTGTGTCCATTTAAGATAGTTTCAATTAACTTTTATGAAAAATAATCAAATTAAAAAGATGGTGTGCATCTTAGAAGCAATTTTGCATTTCCAGAAAAAAACAAATATTCATTGCATAGCCTATAGTAAACTTGAGCAACAATAAATGTTTGAAGACATCAGTTTTGCTTTACTATGACGTCAAATTTTTATCGTATTAATGCAATTCAGATTCAAGTTATTCTTCTGAAATTATATCCGTCTGTCATCTGCAAATTTCTACTACTTTAAATTGCTGTAAATTGTTAACCTAGAGGAACAAAAATATTAGAGTATGACCGACACAAAATACTTTTGATCGATTAAGAGTCAATTGCTGTCATAGAGAGAGAGATTATTTTAAAGAAGTAATGACACATGCTGTATTTTTAAACCCAGTCATGTGAAGAAACAGTGTGTGATATTTGGAAAACGTTAAAAGCGTGATAAAATTATAAATTCCTGATAATACTAGTTTTACGTTTAAAACTTCAGAACTTACATGTTTTCGGTTCACCAAATTTGAAATTAAAAACAAAAGGCCGTGAAGACCTTGTATCACTCACCTAGACCATTGCCGATACATTAAGTCAAATAAACTTCTATTTCAAAGGGTCTCATTTTCAATCTAAAGAAAGCTTTACGTCATATGATCCAACATTTAACTATTTCCCACTGCTGACTGCCATCTGAAACAGCGCTTCATAAGTAACATTCATACCGTGTTTCGATTTAATCCATTCAGTAGTTCTATAAAAGATCTTTGTGTGCATTTCCCAAAGTTCCCAATGTTTAAACTAAGTTCCCTGCCGACAGCCATTTTGGATGACAGATCGGAACAAAAGAAACAAGACTTGGTTAGCACATTGTAACCAACAGTCAAGCCACGTTTGGTTTAAATCCAATCTGCAGTTCTCTATAAGATCGTTGTATGCATTTTCCCACAGAATCAAATGTTAAAAGAGTAAATCTCTGGTATTCATATTGAATGACAAATCACAGCAACGTAACAAAATTTGGTCAAAACCTCACAGTTATTGTTCATACCATGTTTCGTTTAAATTCATTTGGGTGTTCTCTAGAAGAAAATCTTTGAGTGAGGATACGTTGTTAAAACTAAATTCCCTGCTGGCGGCCATTTTGGATGCCTCACCAGGACCAAATTTACAACACTTTTTAGCTCACCTGACGAAGTGAGGGGGGCTTATGTGATACCCCTAACGTCCGCGTCGGCGTCCGCGTCGGCGTCGGCGTCCGCTTAGGTAGAATGGTTAAAGTCCATTCCTGCGTACTGACATGCCCTACATCAACCATATTGGTATGCCTGATGCATTTTTGGATGACGACTGGAATGCATGCTTCGGATGATGTCTACATTTTACGCATGAGCGACTTGGTTAGGTAGAATGGTTAAAGTCCATTCCCGCTAACTGACATGGCCCACATCAACAATACTGGTATGTATGATGCATTTTGGGATGACAACAACAATACATGCTTCGGATGCTGTCTGTGACGTACATTTTATACACATGATCGACTTGGTTAGGTAGAATGGTTAAAGTCCATTCCCGCTAACTGACATGTCCCACATCAACCATATTGGTATGCATGATGCATTTTTGGATGACAACAATAATGCATGCTTTGGATGCTGTCTGTGACCTACATTTTACACATGAGCGACTTGGTTAGGTAGAATGGTTTAAGTCCATTCCGGCTAACTGACATGTCCCACATCAACCATATTGGTATGTATGATGCATTGTGGGATGACAACAACAATGCATGCTTCGGATGCTGTCTGTGACCTACATGTTACGCATGAGTGACTTGGTTAGGTAGAATGGTTAAAGTCCATTCCGGCTAACTGACATGGCCCATAGCAACCATATTGGTAGGTATGATGCATTTTGGAATAACAACAACAATGCATGCTTGGGATGTAGTGTGTAAACTTCATTTTATGCATGACTGAATTTGTTAAAAAGAATGATTATAGTCCATTCCTGTTTACTGACATGTCCCACATGTGACAATGCTGCGCAACGAGGTGAGCTTAGCAGGCTGTGACTGCTTTCTATGTTTTACCCATTCATTAAAAGGTTGGTTATAATCCGTTCAGTGATTTTCTAGGAGATCTTTGTATGTATTCCCTATATTGTCAAAAGTTAAAACTAAGTACACCGCCGGCGGCCATGTTTTTATTACCTTTCGACAAGTCAGTAACAGCACACAAGTATCATTCATGCCTTGTTTATTTGAGATAAATTCAGTGGTTCTCTAAAAGATCTTTGTGTACATTTCCCATAGGGTCCAATGTTAAAACTTATTTCACCGCTGACGGCCATAATCGGCACTAACATTACAACACTTGGTCAGAACCTCAAAGTAGCATTTATGATATGTTTGTTTAAATTCATTCATCGGTGACGGGTCGGCCAAAAAGTAACCATGCTTGGTCAGCAACTCATGGGCATCATTCATGCCAATTTGGGTTCAAATCCAGTCAGTTGTTCTCAAGAATAAGTTCTTTGAAAGAAAAGTTTACGGCAGGCGGCCAAGTGAGCTTAAAAACAGAAGGAAAACTGCAGTTGAAGTTAGAAGGGAAATATTTACTGTATTTCTCTTTTTTTTGTCTTGCTTGCGGCTTGCGACGGAACCTTTACGAATTATTCAATAAAAATCAAACCCCTTAAAAATAGTGAGGCTTCACTCCGTGTGTTGTTGGATGTCCTTGGTACTGGATTTGGTTTCATATGTCGTTTTGTTTTTATAATGAGAATGTCTTACGTACTATTACTATTTTGGAATTATGAATTTCGATATTATATGACTCTAATGCCTTGAAAAACGCCTATAGCATATACAATTTACCGTTTATTACGCAACTTGGGTATTTTTATATATTACCACATGCAGAGGACATCAACAAACACATACAAACATTAACATTTAAATAGGGGTAATAACAAAATCACCGAACCAAAACTATAACTTTCCAACTCAAATATACACCAGGTACTCCTATAGAACTGATTATAAATAGACATATTTTACTCATGAGAAGTAACGTACATACATACTTATGTTGATTTTTACAGAAAGTCAATACCAATATGTTTTTTTTGCTGGGCCAGGAGGGCATATACTTGGCTTAACATGGTTGTATGTATTTTTTACAGAGCCGGGGCTCGTAGTATTGCAGTTTTAGCTCCAATACTTGGATTAACATGGTTGTTTGGTATTTTGGCTTTCGACAAAGATCTCGTTGTATTTAGTTACTTATTCACAATATTTAATTCGTTGCAGGTATGTAAGAGTGTAAAATATTGATTCCTTCACATTCAAAATTCGGCTTTATCCCCAAACAAATTTCCTACCATGACTGGTATTTAGTAATACTTTATTGTAACATATATACAGCTTCTGTACATTAATATCCAACAAACTAAGAGGTATGCATTTGTATTTGTTTGAGCTCATCTAGCGAAAAAAGATATGAGCTTTCGCATTCACTTTGCATCTGTTGCTCGTCTGTCTACTTCATATTCCCTTTTTCAAATCACTGATGAATTAAGACCACACATGAAATTGGCGTTTTTTATCGATTGGCAAATCAAAGGGGCCGCAATGGCCGAATAGAATTCTATTGTATATCAATTTGTCATCACTGGAGTATCAAGGTAAACCCCTTCAGGCAGTACAAATTGGTATACAATAGAATTCTATAGAAGCTTGATTGCTTGACGAGAAGACAAAAGACAGCAGTTAAGAAGGAGTTTTATGGGTGTTACTAGAGGAATATTGGTATGTTCATTGAAGAATTGCAAATAAAATACGTTAATCATCTGGGAAATCTGCCATAATATGACTTCAATTTCAAGATCTAGTGACCATGTTCAATTTGTGATTAGATGAGTTTCTTGTAGGGCAATGATAAGAGGTATGTAAGTTTGCCCTGAGTTTGGAATAACTGTCTGGTTGCGTTGACATCAATTTTATAGTCTAGTGACCACGTTAAGTTTTTTTTCCTGATTAGATCAGATTTTGAAGATGGTAAAAGCAACAATATCTGATATGTAGGTTGCTCTTGGGTATAACATGACTGTCAAATAGCTGTTGACCTTTATCTCAAATGCATGATCTAGCGATCATATTAGGTTTTTATGATTAAATCAGTTACTCTCTGAGTATAAGTCTTAGACAAAAGATTGTTAATCTATAGTAAACATTGAAAGGATACGGAGTAAATGCACATGAAACGAAGAAATAAATGGAAACCCCAAGCAATGAAACAATACTTTTATTGTTGTTCATCATGAGACCTTCAACAGTGAGCTTTGTTCATACCCTATGGTAAGTTCAAGACGGCACTACCACCAGTTTGAGCAGAATTCTTTCTAGATGTTGGACAATGCTGCATCCATTTCTGTTATTACTCTTGGATACGGGATCGTCATCAAACATAAAAGTAAGTGTTCTTACAACTACTGTCATCCGTTGCCAAAAGAAGACAGTCACACAATATGAACAACCACAGGACACTCATCGAGTCAATGCAAGAAAACTTGGCATGATATAGAGCGATAGTTTGACAATATAAACAGGTGGTCAAAGTAACATTTTGAAATTACTAAAAAATAAAATGCGAAACTTTGAAGTACATATGAGAAATTCTCTCAAGAACTAGTACGACATAACTGAAATATATAGAGCATACATTTGTATCAGGTAGTACATGGCTGTATATCATTTGCATTTTACCTAGACTTCAATTTATCGGTCAAAACGTTGGTGTATGTGACTGTCTGAGATATGGTCTTGAGCTTGACCTAAATTTATCGGTCCAGTGATAATTGAAAGTCTTTTGTGAAAATAAATGTTTCTCGAGTATTTTGAAGGGAAGCAGGTGAGACATATACTAGGGTCTATACTTGAAATTAAAAAAAAATAGAATTATTCTGAACAACTTCGCCATTGGGAAGAAGAAAGATGGATTTTACTAGAAAGGTCTTGCATGGACCTTTACAAAATGCTTCCTTTTTATTGTAAATAAAAAACTAAATGTATGCAACCAAAAACGATTTTTAACATATGTTCCTATTGGAGATTTGTTCTACGTATCTGAAAGCGCTTTACTAGTTAGAATGATATGATGTATGAATAGCGCTAGGATATACCCCTAAAAATATGTATGTTATATATTTGATATCACAGCTGGACAAACTGAACATTTTAACCTGTGAAAATACAAATATATGTTGCGAGACAGCTTAATGGCATATATAATAGATAGAGTAAGAATATTTGTGTAGCTGTCGTACATGGAAAACAACGAAATAAAAATATAAAACTAAATTAAAACCTAAAATAAATATACAAGAGGGAAAAGGCCTAAATTTACGGAGTTAACTCCTTTCCCGAAGGTCTAAAGAGAACAGCTACATCACCTTGGAAATTCAGTTTTGGAGACGACAGTATTGAGTTGTGCCGGAGTCGTATGTGCGGACATAGATACGAAGTCAAGGACAATAAGACCCGACATGTTTACGCACATTTCAACCAACCTGACCATTTAATTGTCAATATGAAAGTCGGGATTATTGAAAAAAATATACCACAAGACATTAAAAATCTTACACCAGGGGTAGTGCAAGACAGAAGAATCTCAGACACCCAAGGGTAAGATTTCCAGTCTCGGACGAAGCCTGCTGAGTCCGAGATGATTGAAATCTTACCCGAGGGTGTCTGAGATTCTCTTGTCTCGCACTTCCACTGGTGTTTGATTTTATTAGTCCCCTACCGGCGATAGCCAAAGGGGACTTTAGGTTTGCACTCTGTCCGTCCGTCTGTCAGTCCCGGATCAGTTTTCCACACTTTTTTTCTAAACCGTTGCAGGTATTGATCTGATATTTTGTATGTGAGTCTACCTTAATGAGTTACAGATCAAGTTTAAGTTTGGTTCTGGTCCACTGATTTTTGACGGAGTTATCGGCCTTGGACTTATGAAATTTTAGTAAAATGTCAGTTTGTTTTCCACACTTTTTTTCTAAACCATTGCAGGTATTGATCTGATATTTTGTATGTTAATCAACCTTAATGAGTTACAGACCAAGTATAAGTTTTGTTCCGGTCCACTGATTTTGACGGAGTTATGGGCCTTGGCCTTAGAAAATTTAAGTAAAATGTCAGTTTTCCGCACTTTTTCCCTAAACTGTTGCAGGCGTTGATCTGATATTTTGTATGTGAGTCTCCCTGAATGAGTTACAGATCAAGCTTAAGTTTGGTTCTGGTCCACTGATTTTTGATGGAGTTATAGGTCTTGGAATTAGAAAATTTTAGTAAAATGTCATTTTTCCTAAACTGTTGCAGGTATTGATCTGATATTTTGTATGAGAGTCTACCTGAATGAGTTACAGATCAAGTTTTAATTTGGTTCTGGTCAACTGATTTTTGACGGGGTTACAGGCCTTAGACTTCGAATATTTGCTATGCAATAAAACCTTGTTCTACCGGAAGGGGACTTGGTATTGCCTTGCAATACGATCCACACTTGTTTCTCACTGTATTCACCCTAAAATGTACTAAAATCCACAAACAAATATCATCCCCTTTCGTCTGTTTATACATAAGGAGTTATGTCCCTTTGTGCGACGTCTTAAAATCATGAATGTATACCCGAGCGCGCCATATTTTAAAAGACATTTTCTCGTATTTTTCCAGTGAAATTTTATTTCAAATGATATAATTATCTTATCATACGTAGATTAAGGATGTATTCTCTTGAGTTTTCAGTCTCGTTCAAATCTCGTTTATGAATAATTCTTAAAACTTGCCTTATAAGTAACATTTTTTAATTGATATATGTTATATAATGACCCACCCAAATTGTGTCAAAAAAATTATGTACCTACCACCAGTAGTTTTCGAGAAATGGAAACTTCTAATTTTTGACCACATTTGACCATTGAAATCTGTCAGAATTTAGCCGATTTTGGGGTAGGGGTGATAAAAATTAATTTTCAAGGAAAGTATTCAACTTATTCAAATGATTTCTTTTCTAAGTTCTTCAAGATATAGTTGTCTAACTATTTAAACAAAAATGGTGTGTTTTGACTGTGCAGTTGATGGGAATTTTGAAAAATCTAAATTCTTATAGATTTTACAATGTCTTGAATTTGACCCAAAAAAAGCAACATTTTCTTACAAAACTTTCTTATATCATCACGGACCTATGTTTTTTATTAGTGATATTTCTTCAGACTCATTAGATCTAACAATCTGAAAACTTTGAGAGAAAACTTGATGCTAGAAATCCATATTTTAGCCAAAAATTGCCTCAAAATAGGCCAAAATTGATGAAATTTGCACAAAAACGTCAAAAATATGGGTTTTCAAATGACTGCATGTAGCACAAAAAAATGCACACGGACATATGGTTTCCTCTTCAAAAATGATTTTTTCATTGTCTTAGCATTATAAAAATGTAGGTTTCGGGAAAAACTTGATGCAGGAAAATTTTGACCCCTAAGGAGAATACGTCCTTAATTACACTTATGATCACTAATGAGGGCAGATGTAGACTACAGACCCTAATGTGCACAACACAATATTTGCCGGTAAACTGCACATGATTTTTTTGTCTTACACCAGTGTAAGAAAAGGAAATCTCTCACCGCTAAAAATAGGAACTGCTCCGTCTCAAAAGTGAGAAAAATAACCCTACACTTAGTACACCGTCTACAAAGAGAGGAATACTGAATTAAAGACTTAGGTACAGCAATACCTATGGTTGTAATTATAACATCTAAAGTATAGGCACTCTGTCAAGTCCAGGATGTAAATTGGTGAATGTGAGGAATATAGTGAATGGAAGCCAACGCAGACCGTGTAGCCATGGACACAGGCATTATACTGCCCCGCGTCTGCACGACATTTCAATAAATGGATGACTATTCCACTAGGTATTCATGACATTCGTACCAAACTGTGTTCTTTTCCCCTTTCAAAGCTTCATTCTTTCTACAAAACATATTTACCATCAACAGTGACTGATTGGCATTGGTCCCTAGAATACAAATCAAATGCAATTGTTTTGGACATATCAAACCAAAGACTGTTCAAACCTGTCCGCGAATCCGCCAATGAACCTGATAACCGGACATTTCTCAAAATTCAATCCGCAAATAAAGGCTTAGACGCCTAAAATCTCTCCAACATTCTACACAGCAAAACAATGACATCAAAGATCAATCTGTTCCACTCATTTCAATGTTACAATATATCAATGTTTCTGCACAAAAAATGGAGAAAGCAGATACACCTATTTAGTTATAGGGAAAGAAAGACATATTTTGTTAAGAACCACACCGATTCAAATAAGAAGTACACCGAGACTGACGTAATCAAAATGTTAGAATTTTTGATCGACAATATTTTTGTTGAATTTGGAGGTCGTGTTTTCCAANCATCAAAGATCAATCTGTTCCACTCATTTCGTATTCCTACACTAAGCCCATTGCAACTACCATTTTCAATTACAAACGGATATTGCGTGATTTCAAAATTGACGACTTCAAAGCCAACCTGCTCCACTTCAAACTTCAATTACAGACCGGCCAGACAGGTGATAACCGGTGACGTAGATATAGTAGACATTATCAAACTAACAAACTACGAGAGGTTTTTCAAAAGGTCCAAAGTCCGCGAACCTCAGCAAGTCAACTGGAAGTAAAAATTCAAAATTTTGATGGATGCAGTTGAGGACTTTGTGAGGAAGTGGGCAAACAAAGAGAAAGAAGATGTGGAGACGCGGTCCGATTGGATCAAGTCCATTAAATCGTTAATTTTGAATCGTATTCGGCGTTTAAAAACATCAATGAAATCAAGATATCCATGTATATTTGAAGATCCCCTCCATAGAAAAACTCTGGACAAATTCCATGAAAATTACGTAATTGTCTCTGCAGACAAAGCTTCTTCCAACATACTGTTCGTGTGTAAGAAACACTATCTCGACTGCCTGGTTATGGAGATGAGATTGATAATTCATCAGAAACCCAAACTTATACCTCCACTACACTATCAAGGATAAGAGATTATCGAAAATGACACCTCTGTCTTAGCATCCTTTGGCATTAAAGCGGATGATGAAAACAATCTGCTCCCTTACATCTACTGGGTACTTAAGCCTCCTAAGACAGAGATTCTTTGCGGGGTCTTCGAGATGCACCACTAAGCCTCTTTCTAAGCTCCTTACTACTTTATTGACCGCAGTCAGAAATGGCCTTAAAAGTTACTGTGATAAAGTCTACTTCACGAGCGGCATCAATCAGATGTGGATCCTAAAAACTCTAAAAAACTCCTCGAACAGCTATCTTCTAGCAGTCTCACCCATTGTCATGGCATACAAACTTTTGATTTTTCTACTCTTCATACCACCCTGCCACTTACTAAATTGAAAACAGTAATTTCTGATTTGATACATCAGTACATCAATGTTTCTGCACTAAAAATGGAGAACGCAGATACACTTATTTAGTAGTAGGGAAAGACAAAGCTTATTTTGTAAAGAGCCACCAATGAGAATAACGTAATCAAGATGTTGGAATTTTTTATAGACAATATTTTGGTCGAATGTGGAGGCCGTGCTTTTCAAAACACAATCGGGATTTCCATGGGAACTAACTGCGCGCAACTTTTAGCTGATCTCTTCCTTTTCTTGTATGAGGCCAAGTTTTTAAAACGACACACACACACACACACACACACACACACACACACACACACACACTAAAAACATTAGCCAAGTCCTTTGATTTCAGCTTCCGCTTCATAAGCGATGTACTTTCTCCAAAATTCAAGGAACACGTACACTAGATCTATCAGAATAAGCTTGAAATTAAAGAGACTACTGATACTTCAGCTTCGTACTTCGATCGTTTGATATACATTGACGAAGATGGACGTTTGAAATATGAGCTTTATGACAAACGTGATGATTTTAACTTCCCCATTGTGACCTTTCCCTTTCTGAGCAGCAATATACCTACCTCTCCAGCCTATGGAGTGTACATTTCACAGTTGATTCGTTACTGTCGAGCATATACTTTATAAAGTGATAAATAGAGCAAAAACACTGTCCCGAAAGCTGCTAAGTCAGGGATTTGTTCAGCCTTTGTTACTTTTATCCCTTCAGAAATTCTATTGCCGTCATCATGACATCATTGACAGATATGACGTGTCTGTGTCCCAAATGAAAACGGACATTTTCAGATAGATTTCACGTCTTTATTGATTTGACATAGCCGGTTTTGACTCAACCCTGGTTTGAGTTACTGATACCGTATAGCGGGTTATTTTCGCAGGGGTAAATTTTAGCGATTTCTGTATCATAAAGTGTGTAAAAAATTTTTGCGTGTTTTATTTTCGCGGATTGTGAATATGTAACAATATGTATACCGATAGATTAGTATTTTCGCGGGATTTATTTTCGCGATTTCCATTGACCCGCAAAAATAAGCGAAAATAACCCGCTATACGGTAGTGTGACGGGTGTTGCTTAGCGGAGGAGGACATGCTTACCCTTCTGGAGCACCTGATGTCACTCCCGGTTTTCATGGGAGTCATACTAGGAGTGCTTTAGTTCTTAATGTCGTGTTTTTATTTCCGTGCCTTGTGGCTGTCTCACGTCCTTGTTTTGTCTTCAGTTTTCTTTGTTGCCGCTGTTGCCGTGTCTTTGGACATTGATTTTTGTGATCATCACTTCCACTTGTTCTTTCTTTCTACTGTCGTTGTTTTGAACACAGTTGAGATCACAACTTCTACACCATATTTTTATTTATAACTCATGATAAGGTGAATGATACCAGAAGGAAGTTCTCATGGATGGTTCTCCATCCCCATCAATCTAAATATGATAAATTATCTTGAAAACGGTTAAGATCCCCACCCTTAAACCAAATATGTTTATTATTAATGTTGAAATGAATACTTACGTTACTCTAAATTTAGTATATGCAGATGGCAAGTTCGACGACTTATGTTATTGAGTGGAAATCAAATCAAAACTTACAAAAAACAATGAATTGATTGATAGACTAAAAGAAGTAGAGAACCGTAAGTCTAAAATGGATAATCCAAAGACTAGTGCAACATCGGAAACACAAAAATACAAAGACATCACTTAAATACGACACACACAAAAAAAAAACAACATTAATACAGATGAACAATACGGACCCAAATGGAAACCATGGAAATCTTTTGCTTCTTATAAGATACCCACTGCGGTGAGCATGTCAAATTTGGAAGTAAAGTCAAATCCGGTAGAGGAAATAACAATCTTAAGCTTTTAAAGGTAATCATCTGTTGTCATCTGGGAAAGTGATATCCAATAGCGGCCCCAAGATTGTGATGTCGACCGTTAAACATCTGCTATTATGACTTCAAGTTATGGGTAACATACCCTTGTTAGTAATAGTAGCCAATTTGTAACCGGGCTCTATCAAGGAGGTCACTGAATCGACCACAGGCCTTTGAGTAATGTATGAGTTGGAAGATGTCAACTCCATATGTTGGTGTTGTTGGAATGTTGCTACAAAGAAAGGAAAGTTGACTATTGGAAAAATTAATTCATCGCATTTTTCATACAGCTTTGTTTGTAGTCTACTTTTGTTGTTTCTATTTGGAACCTTACAATATCTAATTTTTGTAAACTTTGTTGAAACTAAGGAGTATCCCCCTCATGCAAAGCTCTGTCCTTAGCTGATTTTGGCTTTCTATTTAGATCATATTTTGTAATTTGTTCTCTATCAGCAGAATCAAATTTCACAGTAACTTCAGTATTTAGTTATTTGTTGCCAACTTAATGAAGATCGAGAACGAGGCCGATGTGGAAGTGTCTGAGGTATTCTTAATTTGGAGCTCTTTTGGATCAGATGAAGAAGATCACCAGAGCAAGGGTTGATTAGTGACAAAATATATGTATTTAAGGATAGGGAGAGTCCCCCTTAGTTACACCCACCATTCCCATTTATAAGATGGTAAGATGATACTGAAAAGGTTGAGATCTCCACCCTAAAGCCATAGATATTAATCTCATGATAAGGATTGAATTATCCACAGAGGAAGTCCTCAGTAATAGTTTCCCATCGCTCACTGATGTAACAAAAGTGTTTGTCTCTTATGCTTCATCTGGATGATGTTTGCGACAAACCTTATTGAATTTCATATAACCGGAAGAGTTTGTAGTTTGAAGAATTCGGAGATACTTGTTTTACCATATTAATGATTTAGTATATTATAAAGTGACATAAGTTGTCGGAACGGCAATATACGGACACTGAATTCACAGTAACTTCGGTATTTTATTATTTTTGATTGTATTCCCAATGTGAGTATAACTGTTATCTTGGTCTTAAAATTTACTTTAATAAAACATGTTATTTGAATCTACGTTATATCATAGTATTACACAGGTTTTCTTTTATTTTCAGGGACTTTTTATATTCATATTTCATTGCATTTTGAATGTCAAAGTAAGTATAAAAGTATCAATGAATGGATATTGTGTAAATGCACGTGAGACAAAGTTTCTACAAATACATGGTAAAAACAAGCAAAGGAACAACGCTTTTATTGTTGTTTTTTATCTTGAAGTCACCACCAGGCCTTCAACAATGAGTTTTGCTCATACCTCATAGTAAGTTCAAGACATCCCCTAGCACCGGTTTGAGCGGAATTCTTTGCTAATTGTCGAACAACGCTATATCCATGTCTTTTCTGATCATGTATGCGGGATTGTCAACAAATACTAATTAAACTGGCAAAGTGCTCTTACAATCACTTTCATCAATTGCCCGAAAAAAGCACTTATGTTTTAAGCTAGTAGACGATTTCAACACATTTAGATTACAACAAGTATGCATTTAACTACAAACTGTCATCTGATAGTCGTGTCAAGACTACATACATAATATGAATATTAACTCGTGTTACAAGATGTGCTAGTGCATATAGCAACATCCCGAGAAATCATGTCGATCTTGTCGGACAAATTATTCTCATTACGAGACACATATTTTTTTTGTTGCTTTCAAATATGCATAGCGATGAAGCAGAAGTAACCATTTCAAGGTATCGGATTCAGTTACTTCGAGGATGAATCCAGTATGTCCACTGTGAGTGCGTCCTGTCCTTGAGATGAACAAGTTGGCCATTAAACCAATATAGTGGTCCGTTTCATGTTTCATTCAGCAATGTAATAAATGATTTACAAATAACATTTAGAGGTTTTTTCTTGTGCAGTTCCTTGTTACTTTATGGCAATGTGTTTTTCGGCCATTGTAGGTTTTTCTGTTATCTTTTTTATTCCATTATGTAGAAATTGTTTGAAAAATGTCCTCCCAGCGACAAAATATAAAGATAAAATAAAAAAGCAAGACATATGCGTACAAAGTATGACAGCAATGGCGGTGGTGGCTCAGTTAACTCAGTTCAGTGAATTTTTGAATTCTTTTTGTGAATGAACTCAAATCGGTCTTGGAAAATATTAATCACGTACTTTCTGAAAGTTATGAGGTCAAATATCTTCGTCTTTCATTTTACGGTCTAATGACTACTTTGAAATTTTGTAATTAGATCTGTTTTAGAGATAAGTCAAGGATAATTTGTAAGTTGGCCTCGAATAGTGCATGACTGTATGCAATCTGTTTTCCACAGCAATATGATTTGTTCGCCACAGAATTATCTTATTAGGTGGGGCTATATTCTGGCTTAAATTTTATAGTCTAGTGACCACAACGAGATTTTTTTACTGGATCAGTTTTTCAATACTGTGATTGTACTTATTTTCGCAGTGTACTTATTTTCACGAATTTCACGGTCAGCAACTTTACGGGAAAATAAGTACCCGCAAATATAATAATTTTACATTGAAGTGATAAGGAAAACAATTACTTCCGTGAAATAACATACACGCGAAATTAGATAGAAAGGAATTTTCGCGAAAATAAATACTAGCAAATATAAGTACAATTACAGTAATTTCAAGTGGTATAAAGGTTGGTATTTGGTAGTACATGACTTTTTATCATCTGGACTTTAACCTAGATCTAAATGTTATGGTTGAGGGAACATGTTAAACATCTGTGATTGGGTCAAGGTGCTTTTTGATATGAGGATTAGTGTGTTGTACTACATAAGTGTGTATCATAGGTCATTTGACCTTAAACTCAATTACATCGTCTACTGGTCTTCTTTAGTTTTCAAACTCCGGTTAGATTTTGTCGTACCATTCCTTTACTCACTTTTATAGCAGATGGAGTTGAACTGTGTTCCGTTTTAATTACTATGTATATGAACGTTAAAATTACATTAAATAACAAAACTTCAGAACTTTGATTGTTTACATTCTTTTCAATCCCGTAATGCAAACACAAACTACTATATTTTAAAGATGCAACAATCAGTAAAAAGATATTACGACAGATTTGTAGAAGCACATCCATGGGCAAAGCAGAAGAAAAAAGATAAAATGGAAATACTTGGAGTGTCAGAAACTGTAGGTTTTATATAGCATATTTTAGTACTGTCGGCTTGTTTTCAGTCTGTACTCGAATAGATAATTATGAATAGATCAAGCATTATAATAAATGATTAAATGAATTCAGAAAGATCACCTCAATTAATACAGAAAGAAAATAAAGTTTGATTCAGTTTGCTCCAGTAGTTTCAGAGAAGAATACCTAAATATGATTAGACTTTGTATCTTTTTAATAACAGTTTAATACAAAGAAAAAACAAAATACGGAAGTTACTGTGAATTCTGCAAATGACCGTTTCGACAACCTACGTCTCTCCAATGCAGATCACCTCAAAACATTTGGAAGGCCATAGACTTAAAATTTGCAAAATCTGCTAGAGAATAAATTACCAAAAAGATCTTATTGAAAAGCCAAAATCAGCTAAGGACAGAGCTATACAAGAGGGAGATACTCAACAGTTGTAACAAACATTTCTAAAATTTAAGATATTGCAAGTTTCCAAATAAAATCGGTTAGAGTAATGGATTTTCATGCAGTTAATACTTAGCAACTGGAGGGTCTCTATTATTTTTCTTTGTTTTTTCGCTACATAGTTGCTGAAAAATAATTTGTTTTACCATAAGCATTGCAAAAATTACGCAAATTTGCTTTGATTTATTCTAATTAAATGTGTACACTTTCTTGATTTAACTGGAGTAGTGCGTGAGAACGTGAACCAAAAGATTTTCATTATAAACTCCCTCCTTGTGTCATCAACTCTGAAGAAATTAAATTATTGAATCAAAATGCATACTTTGATAGGATTAAATAGCATTTATATGGAAAAATATTTAAAATCCAAATTGTGAAAATGCAATGAAGAATTAAGACCCCCTGCACAAGTTCATGTACTTTCCTTAGAATATGACTGATCTCATTAATTTATTTCAGATCGACACGACAAAAGCAACTGAGACTACTAAAGGTATGCATTAAGCACAAAAGCTGTTAATTGGTTAGTTTTTAGTCCTTCATTTACGACTATACGCCCTTATGTGTACTGATTTCATAATTAGATCTTGGCTCTTTTTCCGTTAGAAACTACCGATTCATTTCACATTTTCAACTGAATTGGACTATTTTCAAATCTGTTTACCTTTTTGATGCCATATATATGTTACGAAAGCTACATATCTAGTCTAAACCATATCAAAATATCATCATGACTTTAAAGCCTTCCAACAGTGTTCTGAAGGCCAGGATAACCAAATCTATAAATATACGTGACCACAGCCAAAACTTGTGTATTCATAGTATATCAAATAAACCTCTACGTTAAGTATTCTAGATATTATTCTAATCAATTACTCTTGGTCTCAAAAAAGCCTGATATATCTATTCCGGTATGTATTTTGAAGGTGCCATTGAATTCATATTTAGAATCTGGAAGACCTACTTTAACATACCGTTTATCGCGTTATTTTCGTGTCGGCTTTTGTTCGCGATTGTCGTGTAAAATATGGCAAGGATTTATTCGCTGTGTTTATAGTTCACGTTTAAAAGTTTTATCTAATGATTTGAATGGACCGTGAAATTTATGCAAAGGTAATTCTCGCGCTAAAATGTCAACCGCGAACATAGCAAAAATTAAACACACACGAGAAGTTCCCGAAAAACGGTATGTTCCAATTTCTGATTAAGTAACGATTGACTGAATTGGTGAACATTTTCATTTTGCATCACAGTTCAAAAAGTCACAGATTAAGTTTTTTTTGTGTTTTGATTAAGCACAATCACTTATTGAACATGGAAACAAAACCAAGAATATAAATCTTAATCCATGATTAAGTCTAAGCTTTCAGAGTATTTTTGCTATCAAACCAAACCTGCACATGTACAAAGCTGCATTTAAAAGTATGAAATGTCGCCCTCCCCCAATTTTAGAAGTTTCTGAGGTAGATTTCCTCACATGAATTGGTTTAAACTTTGTATTCATACAAATAGCATGGTAAATGCAGATATTGATTAAAAAAGACAAAGAATACAAAGAAAAAAACCGTTATGTTTATTTTTGAACTTCTGATGAAAATTCAAGTCTTTGAGTTAATGGGAAATCCTAATATTAATAGGCATAATGAAAGTGTTAAAATTACTGAAAATCCATACAGCTGCATATATTTTCTTTTATTGTGCTTAATTATTAAATATATAAATACAACATAATCAAATGAATGCAAACTTATGTATGACCAATTCAAAATGTGGTACAAAATTCAAATGACAAAATTTTGACTATGATCTCATTTTAATATTGTGGATCCTAATGACAAATTTAGTATGTTAAGTAGAGAAAAAGCATATTTTTTTCTTAGCTTCATGTACACATCAAACTGCATATAAACTGCATATATAATCACTATTCCTGCTTCAAAAGTTTATTTTATAAAAATCAGACATCTCAAACCGAGCTGTCGCTCTTGTTCGAGAAACCGAAGACAGGAATTTTGTACATATTGAGGATATATCCAAAACAATTACAAATTCCAACAGAGTTCATAGGGTCAGGAAACCCATCTATGAATATACATGATCACAGCCAAAAATTCCGCATTCATGATACACCAAAAAACCCTATAATAAGTATTGAAGGGATTATTCTAAGCAATTAACCTCAAAATAAGCCCGAAATACCAATGTATCATTTAGTTCATTCCGAATTAAATGTTTTAAGTGTAGGAATTCGTAGTTATATTAAGATTCTAACAGACTACTTTTATATTACGAAAATCATACCATTTGGTTAGTCTGAAGCTTCTTTTAGTCTTTCTAGTTTCCCTGTTATTAATATATCAGTAAATTTAAATCATAACTTCAAAGGTTAATATGCAATATGCGCTTGTAACCAGCTCAAAACATTTTATTTGAACATAATAAACAAATCTTTCCATTCCGTTTATACCTACTTTATAAAAGAATTTGTAAAATAACCTAAAATGTATTTCTTTCTTATTTTGCAAGCACCCGTGTCATATCAAACCTACAGACATCTGTTAGGCTTCAGTCAACTTTTAGCAAGTGAATTCAGCTCAAACCGATGCTAGGGCCGTCTTGAACTTACTATGAAGTACGAGTGTTTGCTCTTTGTTGAAGGCCTCATGGTGACTTCAAGATGAAGAACAACAATTAAAACGTTGTTCCATTTGCTTAATCTTACCATGTATTTATAGGGATTTTGAGGCTTGTTTAGGGGGGTCCCAATATCCCGTATCCCTTTAAGTCTGGACGAAAATATTCCTTTGAAAATTGAAAATATCCCATTAATTATTGAAATATCCCATTTTCCATAGTCAAAATATCCCATATCCCAGTACTTTTTGTCTCAAATATCCCATATCCCATTAACAAAAGTGGCAAATATCCTGTATCCCAATATACCCTAAACAAGCCTCGATTTTGTCTAATGTACATTTACTCCACATCCTTTTATTTGTTCATTCAGAGTGCTGAAAAGGTGAAATAATTAGAGATTCTATATTTTCAGTATAACGGGTGAAATAGGATACATCATGTTTTTAAATGTTTTGCTGTTAATCTATTGAACTTCGCTTTTAATATATAATTGTTAAATTTACAATAAATATACATAACAACACAAAACGATGTTAAGAACTCATTTTGTGTGTTTTAGCAAATAGCAAAAACCTGGTTTTCATCTATTTTTTTATTTCAGCATAAATCTGAAGAAAAGAAGGCAACGCCGGTGACCTGGATTCATTATCATTTTGTCGCATATTATTTCCAGAGTTCACATATGTTTTACACTTTTTAAATTACTTTCTATATTAAAGATTTAGATGCATGTTTTGATATCTGTTAAAACACACTTTTTTACTTGATTGGGCGTAACTTATCTGTAAACGTAATAATTGTAAGTTTGGTTATATCTATACCCCGCCGAACCGAGCCAAATTATTTAAAACGGTTGTATAGGAGAAATGAATATATATTAATGTTGTAGGCAAAAGTCTTTACTTTTTAATTGTATATGCAATCTGAAAGGCTGAAATGTACATCTTTTCTCCCTCCAGATCAAGGATCGGCCATGTGTCCGAATCTTTAACCCTTGCAATTATTTTGAACTATGCAGTTGACTTTTCATGCTGGACAAGTGTATTAGTCTAGTCAAGAGAAACATAAATATTAAAAAAAATTAAAAGGTCCATGCCACAGAGGTCATAACTTGCACATGCTTGAGGCATATGTAGTGTTTCACAAACATATCTTGTTGTTTACTGTTATAGCTATCATGGTGACTTCAACATTTGTCATAATTGATAAAAATCGATGTTGTTCTGATTTATAATTATATTCTAAACTAGAAACCACGAGGGGACTTTATAAACATAAGTGGATGATATAAATCGGATAATGGTTTTTATGAAATAAAAACGATACGCTAGGCTATGGAATAGCCTTGGATAGAAAATTGCGTGTTTGATTGACAAGGGTGTGGTGGCTTATGATGTATTTGTATATTCAAATCAATACTTGAAGTAAGCCTTTCTCGGTACTTCTATTGGTCTGCACATGTGATAAAACAGTCACTGATTCGATTAAACCTCTCATTTTTTGCCAACAGCAACTCAAAGTAGTTTCGTGCTTTTTTTTGCATTCTCCTAGGGTGTTGCTTTTTTATCTTTTATCCCACAACAGAGACAAACTTCATTAACTAAAATGTCTACATGTATTGAAGCAGTGTATTTGTGTAAATGCTTTCTAGCAATTTTGATAATTTTTACTTCAACTATGGCTTCAGGTTTCACAGACAATCCTTCCAACCAATGTAACTGAGGGGTTTTTCTAGCGCAGCATGCTATGACCACAACATGTTGACAACAAATAAATACGCGCCTAGTTAGTACTTACTTAATTTAATGTGATTGATACCATAATGTAAACCATTTACAGCACACACAAATAAACACCGGTAGCTCTTTATTCTTCCGCAAAAAACGCAATTCTATCTCTTTCCACCTTTCATTCTCCATTGCCAAAGTATCTCAACAAACTACAATCACGCTTTGTTTACCACAATTTAAAAGTCTTTTATAGTATTTATATATTATTGATTATTGCACAATACCTCATCTTTATTTATTAACTTCTGGCTTTAGATTTATACATTACTGTTCTTATTCTTTTTATCATATCTATATTTATAAATCTGGCTAAGCTATATTGCAATACCAATCCCATCATCCTCTACAAACCTGTTCCCAGTACCACCTATAGTAAATGTTTATAATACTTTTCAACTTCCACAAGGAAACAGAAAAATTAAACCCCGCACCGTTTTATCAGGACGAAACCGGACGCCAGTTTGATTTTCGAGAATCTGAAATTCCTATTGGTCAATAGTCTTCTGCGCATGCGTTCTCCTCACTGCGCAAGCGAGTTCCTCACTCCCCCCGCCCCACCCCAAAGAACTATCTATATAGCTAGGCTATGGAATAGCCTAGCTAATTAATGAACTTTGTTATTTATTACAACTCGGCCGATGCCTCTGTTGGTGGCGTGTAAGTCCCCGAGGGTATTCACCAACCCAGTAGTCAGTACTTCCGTGCTGACCCGAAAATCGATTTTATTGAAATTTGCAATATCTAAATTCTACCAAATTTTGTTTAAAACTAAGAAGTATCTCCCTCATGCATAGCTCTGTCCTTAGCTGAATTTTGGCTTTTCTATTTAGATCCTTTTGGTTATTCGTTCTCTATCAGATTTTACACATTTTTCGGATAATGTACTTCCAAATGTTTTGGTTTGATCTGCACTGATGAGACATAAGTTGTCGAAATGCGCATATGCAGAAAATAAATTAACAATAACTTCGGTATTTTGTTATTTATATACATCGATGCATTAATTTGGGTTTGTCTCATATACGTTTATTCCTATTAAAGACAATAATGAAATATTTTTACAACAAGCACATTAAAGGCGGAGAAATCCAAAATGAAAACAAACAAAAACTCTATTTCAGTATAATTTAATGAACTACGTAAATGATTAAGATGATGTTAAAAACACAAATGAAACTATGAACTGAATAGTTTTAAAAATATGAAAAGAGATAATATCTTACATACAATTTCTCATTTAATATATGGTTTTAATTATATTAAAGCACGGTTTGCAGTGTCCTGCACATTTGATATTTTTTGGAAATATTGAAAATATTATTTAGATATTATATATACATTTTAATAAATTATTTATAAAACAAATTTTGTTCTTCCTTGATCCTTCTTTTGTTCTTCAGATAATCGTGTAAGTAAAATCCACTTCTTTTAGCTGAGGTTTCTCTTCCTAAAAAGAATAGTGTAAATAACAAATATTAGAAAATTTCCATTGTTTAGAAGTCAAAATATTTTTTTCAAAATTCTGAATCTTGCACGTTCCATTTTTAAGCAGCAACTCGTACGAAAAATCTACAAAAATATAAGCAGTGTATTGTATTATTCGATAGATAAAAAAGTTTCAACTTCAACTTTTATTAGATAACATTCAGACACAGTAACATATGTCTAACATGAGGGCAATATACATTTTTTTCAATAAACGTGACAGAACAGGTTATATATGGAAACACACAATAATATAATGAAATATGATATACAAGTTGAATAAAAGCAGACACAAGCAGGAAGAAAACCGACAAAAAATTACAGGATTGCATTTATTTTTTTGAGAAAAACAGCTAGTCTCTTGAATATTTCTGTATTACATATTGAAAATAGTTTATACATTTTTTGATGATTTGGATAAATACAGTAGCAGCGGGGCAAATATTTATCTCTTAGTCTGACAATATCGTTATTAGTACAGGAAAAAAGAAAATGTTATTCATCACCTTTAAGATTTGAGTTACAAAGATGACAAAAGCGCTCTTCTCGAAGTATATTTTGCCAACGACCTGTTTCAATGAGAAAGCGTAAATTTGATGTTCTCATTTTTGTTATCCAAATTCCGTGTGTTTCAGTTAGTCTTGTTAAATAGTTTTCAAGTCCAAATTCGTATTTAAACATAGAGTAAAATGAACCACGTGACGTATTATGCATCTCACTGAACCATTTTTGAATGAACTGATCACAGAGAGTTTGTTTTGTCAAGCCTTTATCGTAAACTGGAAATTGAGAAATAAAAGTTTGACTCATTCCAATATGAAAATGTTTTCTCAACATAATTTATCCATTTAAAGTTTTGATGATTTTCCGGTCTCAATGCGATCATTAATCTATAAAGAATACTACAAAGCTTCGATTCATTCAATAACAATTTATTCCAAAAAGATATCATTCTTAATTTGATTCAAATTTCAACCGGATATCTGCCCAGCTCACTTTAAACCATAAAAAGTGACGTTGTACTTCGAATTTTAAGTATTCTTTTACAAAAATTTAAGTGAACTTGCTCAATAATCTTTGCATTTTCATATCCGCACACTTCACAAGTTTCAATGTATCAGCAGGTCATTACCGAAGAAAAGGTAGAAGACAAAAAAACTGACAAAAACGAATAGACATAAAAAGGAATAAGAACACCACAAAACTAAAGCTGTGTGAATCCAAAACAAAACTTCATGCAAATTCGGTTGCTATTGACGAACACATGCATGCTCTTAAGTGTAGAACCCGTCACATAGCAAGCAAAAAGCGTACAGCGAAATTGCTTTTTCGTCTTTTTTCATAGCAGATTATTTCACGTCTTTTCAATTGCACATACATATCTCCTAAAGTACCTCTCTCGTGTATGATCTATTGAATATTTTGAAAAGCATATTACACACAAACTTGTATAGATAAAGAAAAAAATATGCCAAAAGCAAAATAGCTGTTTTGGATGGATTATTTACTTATGTTATCAAATTACCAATTAAATTTGTTTAATGGCGGATAAGGACATTTCCTAAAAAATGGTGGACGTTTCCGAAAATATTTTTTCCCTTTTCCGAAAATTTTTGTTCCCTTTTCCGAAAATAAAAATTAGGACTTTTCCGAACAATTATTACATGCACCTCTTCCATAAGCCATGTAAATCAAATTGGTGCCTCTTGTTTAAAAACTAAAACATGCATGCTTTATGATTATTAGAGAAAATCGTGTAGCATCAGGAAAAGCTACCCGCAGGCGGAATGGTATGCAATATGACAACTTCAGTTTAAGTTTCATTGTACGGTGAATCTCCCATTATCTGATTATATCTACGACAAAACTGTTGTCTTGTCCTTCGCATAAAGACAAAGAAAGGTGCTTAAAAAACGCACCTACATTGACTGTAAAATTTCAAGCTCAATTCACCACAGAACTCTACAACAAAAACACAATTTTTTCGGAAATGTCCTACGCCCGTTTAATGGAAACCAAGCTGGAAATTTCATGATTTCAGGGAAAAAAACGTAATGAAAATGATGTAAATCTTTCCATTTAATTGGACAACTGGATTTATTTCCATAAAGTAATAGGAAACAGAAGGGAAGTTTATCGATGGTTATATGTAATCAAGTAACTGAATATTTTANAAGTTTGTATCATTTACCATTGCAGAGAAAAGCTTTACGAAAGTTGTGACGGACGGAATTACGGAATGACGGAATGACGGACACAGGTAAAACAGTATACCCCCTCCTCCTCCGGAGCGGGGGTATAACTAAGAAGTATCTCCCTCATGCATAGCTCTGTTCTCAGCTGAATTTTGGCTTTTCTATTTAGATCCTTTTGGTTATTTGTTCTCTATCAGATTTTACGCATTTTTCGGATAATGTACTTCCAAATGTTTTGGTTTGATCTGCACTGATGAGACATAAACTGTCGAAATGCGCATATGCAGAAAATAAATTAACAATAACTTAGGTATTTTGTTATTTATATACATCGATACATTAATTTGGGTTTGTCTCATATACGTTTATTCCTATAAAAGACAATAATGAAATATTTCTACAAGAAGGACAATAAAGGCGGAGAAATCCAAAATAAAAAAAAAAACAAAAACTCTATTTCAGTATAATTTAATGAACTATGTAAATGATTAAGATGATGTTAAATACACAAATACAAACTATGAACTGAATATTTTTGAAAATATGAAAAGAGATAACATCTTACACACAATTTCTCATTTAATATATGGTTTTAATTATATTAAAGCACGGTTTGCAGTGTCCTGCACATTTGATATTTTTTGGAAATATTGAAAATATTATTTACATATTATATATACATTGTAATAAATTATTTATTAAACAAATTTTGTTCCTTGATCCTTCTTTTGTTCTTCAGATAATCGTGTAAGTAAAATCCACTTCTTTTAGCTGAGGTTTCTCTTCCTAAAAAGAATAGTGTAAATAACAAATATTAGAAAATTTCCATTGTTTAGAAGTCAAAATATTTTTTTCAAAATTCTGAATCTTGCACGTTCCATTTTTAAGCAGCAACTCGTACGAAAAATCTAGAAAAATATAAGCAGTGTATTGTATTATTCGATAGATAAAAAAGTTTCAACTTCAACTTTTATTAGATAACACTCAGACACAGTAACATATGTGTAACATGAGGTCAATATACATTTTTTTTCAATAAACGTGACAGAACAGGTTATATATGGAAACACACAATAATATAATGAAATATGATATAAAAGTTGAATAAAAGCAGACACACGCAGGAAGAAAACCGACAAAAATTTAC
This sequence comes from Modiolus philippinarum, assembly GCA_002080025.1. Lineage (NCBI taxonomy): Eukaryota > Metazoa > Mollusca > Bivalvia > Mytilida > Modiolidae > Modiolus > Modiolus philippinarum. The sequence goes on from MJUU01043244.1 coordinate 74,706, forward strand.
AGGAATGCATTTATCCTTTTTAGAAAAACAGCTAGTCTCTTGAATATTTCTGTATTAAATATTGAAAATAGTTTATACATTTTTTGATGATTTGGATAAATACAGTAGCAGCGGGGCAAATATTTATCTCTTAGTCTGACAATATCGTTATTAGTACAGCAAAAAAGAAAATGTTATTCATCACCTATAAGATTTGAGTTACAAAGATGACAAAAGCGCTCTTCTCGAAGTATATTTTGCCAACGACCTGTTTCAATGGGAAAGCGTCAATTTGATGTTCTCATTTTTGTTATCCAAATTCCATGTGTTTCAGTTAGTCTTGTTAAATAGTTTTCAAGTCCAAATTCGTATTTAAACATAAAGTAAAATGAACCACGAGACGCATTATGCATCTCACTGAACCATTTTTGAATGAACTGATCACAGAGAGTTTGTTTTGTCAAGCCTTTATCGTAAACTGGAAATTGAGAAATAAGTTTGACTCATTCCAATATGAAAATGTTTTTTCAACATAATTTATCCATTTAAAGTTATGATGATTTTCCGGTCTCAATGCGATCATTAATCTATAAAGAATACTACAAAGCTACGATTCATTCAATAACAATTTATTCCAAAAAGATATCATTCTTAATTTGATTCAAATTTCAAGCGGATATCTGCCCAGCTCACTATAAACCATAAAAAGTGACGTTGTACTTCGAATTTTAAGTATTCTTTTACAAAAATTTAAGTGAACTTGCTCAATAATCTTTGCATTTTCAGATCCCCACACTTCACAAGTTTCAATGTATCAGCAGGTCATTACCGAAGAAAAGGTAGAAGATAAAAAAAACTGACAAAGATAAAACGAATAGACATAAAAAGGAATAAGAACACTACAAAACTAAAGCTGTGTGAATCCAAAATAAAACTTCATGCAAATTCGGTTGCTATTGACGAACAAAGTGTAGAACCCGTCACATAGCAAGCAAAAAGCGTACAGCGAAATTGTTTTTCGTCTTTTTTCATAGCAGATTATTTCACGTCTTTTAAATTGCACATACATATCTCCTAAAGTACCTCTCTCGTGTATGATCTATTGAATATATTGAAAAGCATATCACGCACAAACTTGTATAGATAAAGTAAAAAATATGCCAAAAGCAAAATAGCTGTTTTGGATGGATTATTTACTTATGTTATCAAATTACCAATTAAATTTTGTTAACATTGTTTAATGGCGGAGAAGGACATTTCCGAAAAAATGGTGGACGTTTCCGAAAATATTTTTTCCCTTTTCCGAAAATTTTTGTTCCCTTTTCCGAAAATAAAAATTATGACTTTTCCGAACAATTATTACATGCACCTCTTCCATAAGCCATGTAAATCAAATTGGTGCCTCTTGTTTAAAACTAAAACATGCATGCTTTATGATTATTAGAGAAAATCGTATAGCATCAGGAAAAGCTACCCGCAGGCGGAATGGTATGCAAGATGACAACTTATCTTCAGTTTAAGTTTCATTGTACGGTGAATCTCCAATTATATCTACGACAAAACTGTTGTCTTGTCCTTCGCATAAAGACAAACAAAGGTGCTTAAAAAACGCACCTACATTGACTGTAAAATTCAAGCTCAATTCACCACAAAACACATATGAATTACAAAAAGAAACCAAACGTGCACAACGATAGGAACTCGGGACAATTGGACTTGGTACCGAAACTTGCAAAGGCCATCTCTATCGATCAACCAATTTGAGAGGACCAAACCTCCTTTTATCTAGGTGTGTAATAAACAATCATGAAAGAATAAAACCAAATACATGAAGATTTCTCTAACTATAAAAGCACTTTTTAAACAAAAACTGATACAAGCATAATTTTGAGTTTACCTGTAATAAAATTTTCGGAAAAGGGATGTCAAGTTTTTCGGAAACGTCCATTCTAACGTCATTGTTTTCTGTGTTCTCGTTTTTGCCCTGTCTTTGGACTTCGATTTTTGTGAATTTCACCCCTTTGTTCCTTCGGTATTCTACTGCCGTGTTTCAGGAATACTAATTTTTTTTTCGGAAATGTCCTACGCCCGTTTAATGGAAACCAAGCTGGAATTTTCATGATTTCAGGGAAAAAACGTAATGAAAATGATGTAAATCTTTCCATTTAATTGGACAACTGGATTTATTTCCATAAAGTAATAGGAAACAGAAGGGAAGTTTATCGATGGTTATATGTAATCAAGTAACTGAATATTTTATTGCATACTGCACTTTTTTTCAAACAATACCTGTCGTAATGATATTCCTCAAATAATTCTGTTTTACTGTTAATTTTATCTCCGAACTACATAATTCATTTGTCTACGTTTTGTTTTGTAATTTTTGTGACCATTTGAACACCAAAACCGGCTTCACCGCTTGTTGAAGACCCTTGGGCGACATCAAGATGTAGACATGAATAAAAGCCCTTTCCTTGATATACTGGAGTTTTCTATGTATCGTGTGCGTTTTTGTCACATGTACATTCACTCCATATCCTTTTTATTTTTCCTATTTAATCATGACTTCTTGAACTTACTACGAGGTATGAGCAAAGCTCATTGTTGAAGGCCTCATGGTGACTTCAAGACGAAGAACAACAATAAAAGCCTTGTTCTTATGCTTGTTTTTATCATGTATTTGAAGAGACTTTATCTCATGTGCATTTACTCCATATCCCTTTTCATTCATCATTTGCATTTAATTGGAAGCATGTAAAAAAGCGATGTTCCATTGCTTTGTTTAACTATGTATCTGTAGAGTTTTTTGGCTCATTGGCATTTTATTATCCCCTCGCCCAGCGAAGTTGGGGAGAGGATAAAGCGTTTCGCCCGGTCGTCCGTTCAAAGTTAGGACCATATGTCTTTTGAATAACAAGTCATACATGCACAAGGTTTTGTCCATGGATGCATCATAAATAGTACTTGAGGTTTATATATAGAATATGTGGACTTGACCTTCATTTCATGCATGAGTGACTCATTTTGAAGATTTGTAAGAATCTGTGATACTACAACTTGTAGAGGAAAAATATTTTGCATGTAGATACGTCTCATAAAGTTATGAAGCTCCAGATAAAAATTAGATCACTTTGAACTAAATTTCATGCATGAGTGACTTTGGTAAAAGCTTTTGTTAGAGTCCAGATCTGTAACTCGTAAAGGAATAATATTCTGTATGTAAATGCGTCTTGTAAAGTTATGAAGCTCCACGTAAAATTACGTCACTTTGACCTACATTTCATGCATGAGTGACTAAATAAAGTTTATGTAATAGTCCAGATCTGGGATACTACAACTCGTAGAGGAATAATATTTTGTATGTAGATGCGTCTTGTATAGTTAGGAAGATCCGCATAAAAACAGAGCTGTCAAGGGGGTCTAGGTTCCAAGAGTGAGACGGAGGGCGTGTGGGGGAAACCATAAGATTTTTTTCAGAGACGCAAAGTGGTACATTCTGAGAACATTTCAAATGGTCATAGCAAGGAATTTAAAACCAAATTTGCCATTAAATAGGGAAAATAGAAAATTATATTTCATATATGTGATCTCTATTGAAAAAAATTGTTGAATTTCAGGGCTTTCTGTAGAAAATGAATCAGGAATGTGCAGAACAGCCCCTAATTTCTGGTATTCCTATTACTTAAAGGTCTTTTTTCTATTTAAAATTTATTTTTCTTGAAAATTAAAAAAGCGTGACATTACAAGGGATGAGCGTGAGAGCTTGATTTGGTGCTGGAAAGCGTGACTCTCACGCCGAAAGCGTGAGACTTGACAGGTCTGTAAAAATGAGGTCACTTTGACCTATATTTTATGCATGAGTGACTAAGGTTAAAGTTTCAAGTTCAGATCTGGGATACTACACCTCATAGAGGAAAAATATTTTGTATATAGCTGTGTTTTCTTAAGTAATGAAGCTCAAGACAAAAATTACGTCACTTTGACCTGCATTTCATGAATAAGACATTTGGGTTAAAGTTTTTGTAAGAGTTCAGATCTGGGATACTACACCTCATAGAGAAATAATATTTTGTATATAGATGTGTTTTATAAAGTAATGAAGCTCCAGCTAAAAATTACGTCACTTTAACCTACATTTCATGAATAAGACATTTAGGTTAAAGTTTTTGTAAGAGTCCTGATCTAGGATACTACAACTCTTAGAGGAATTATACTTAATAAGTAGATGCGTCTTGTAAAGTTACAAAGCTCCAGATAAAAATTGGGTCGCTTTGATCTGCGTTTCATGCATGAGTGACTTAGGTTTAAGTTTTGTTACAGTCTGGATCTAAGATATTACAACTTGTGGAAGATTAATATTTTATCAGTAGATTCATATGCTATAGGTATGAGGTTCCTGATTGAAATAAGGTCACCCAATTTCTTGCATGGCTGGCTCAGATTTAAGTAACAAGCCAGATCTTGAATAGTACAACTTTTTGGAGTGCTTATAATACTAGAAAACGTTCAACAACCGGGCGAGGGGGATTAGCTGTCGTTTCTGACTGCCCCTTCTCTTGTTGTTTATCTACAAAGATATGGGACATTATTATAATACTTCAATTGTTACATCTTATAGAAATTATGATGGCGGATGCGCTGCCAATCTACCATACTGCTAACAATATGAATATAGGGGGGATTACTGCTGATGCAATCTCACGGTCTGACAAAAGTTGCTATGAAAACGAAGAATTGGTTAAACTATTGGAGCAATTCATAATAACCTCCAGCAGGAGATAAATATGTAATGACGGTGAACTGCAATCGGCAGTTCATTTTCATTTGTCATTTCAAGCACACTGCAAAACAAGAAAACTTTTGGTTCTAAAGTGTACATTATTTTAGAAATATTGTCTTGGTTGCTTAATGTAATTTTAACGGGTAATTCGTATCTAATTTATTATTTTAAAACACAAAATCAGTTTTACAACCGAGGAAGATAATAAATTTTAAACATGCATCTCCAATTTAAAAAAAAAACATTGTTTCACTTTTATTTTCAAATAATATCCATGGAATATGATCAGAAAACATTAACATTTATCAGATGCAATATCATAGGCTAATATTTGTATTCATATAACAGTAAAGTTACAATATTGATAAAAAATTGATTAAAACTCAGAAGATTCCAGCCACTTCCAAACTCCCCGAAGAAAAACAAAGACCTGGTCTACTTTTGGTGTACTTTTTTTCTCGCCTGCGACAAATAGTCGGAGAAGCGCGACAAAGCGATCCAAATTCTGTCGTCACCGTCGTCAACAATCACGTTCACCTAGAACAATGTTTTTTCACATGGATTCACCAGATAAAAGGTCATTGGATTATTTATGGTTAAAAAATTTCATCCATGGCAATATTTGGCTCATTTTTTCTTGTAACGTTTTTAGAAATATTGCACTAACTGGACTTATTTTTTTTCACTCATTCAAATAACAAATACTGGTGTTAAATGTAATTTCCATATCTTGGTTCCTTTTATAACACATAGGATCATGTAATATTGTGTGCTGCTGTATTATAATGATATAATACATGCATCAATGACTTGGGTTCAACTTTAATATTTTACTTAATATTATATTGTAGGCAACTATGCTTTTTGGATTAATTTATGGCGGATTTCCCGGACGATAAACGTATTTTATTTGCAATTCTTCAATGAACATACCAATATTCCTCTAGTAACACCTATAAAACTCCTTCTAAAACTCCTGTCTTTTGTCTGCTCGTCAAGCAATCAAGCTCCTATAGAGTTCTATTGTATACCAATTTGTCATTACTGGAGTATCAAGTTAAACCCCTTCAGGCAGTACAACTTGGTATACAATAGAATCCTGTTCTAGTGCGGACACGAAAGCCGATTCCATTTGGAACCTTGCAATATTTAAATTTTTGCAAATTTTGTTGAAAACTAAGGAGTATCTCCCTCATGCAAAGCTATGTCCTTGGCTGATTTTGGCTTTACATTTAGATCATATTGGTTATTTGTTCTCTATCAGTTTTTTAAACGTCTTTGAGTTTATGGTCTTCCTAAAGTTTAGACTTTATCTGCACTGAACAGACATAAGTTGTCGAAATGCGCATATGCATAAATTTAATTCACAGTAAGTTCGGTATTTAGTTACATGCAAACACGATCCTATCTTCTTGCCGAAAATGTGACAAATGGGGGGATATAGCAAAATATCGATTATTCAATTTGGTGGGCGTCTTACCGTATTATGGTAATTGCGCCATATATGATGGCAAATAAAAAGGTCCTAAGTTAACAGTCGTTATGATATAATATTTAACACGATAATTTTGCAGAATTCAATGAGGTAGAAGCAAATGTTTTAGATTTGAAACTAGAGGCTTTCAAGAGCCTGTATAGCTCATCTGGTCCATGACTGACATAGACTGCAGCCCAAATTAACCCAATGTTAAAGTGTCTCATTTTCTAGAAGTTTCAAAGGAGAAAATCTTTGAACATGTATTCCCCATATAGTCCAAAGTTAAACAATGGTTCCCGCTGGCGGCCATCTTGGATGAGGTGCAGACTTGCCAAATATAATTTTTAAGAAGACCATTAAAGGCCTATTGTGACCTAGTTTGATTCTAACTGACCAAGTAGTTTCAGAGAATGTCTTTGAATGTGTTTTTCCCTTAGGGTCCAATGTTAAACTATGTCCCCCGCTGGCGGCCATCTTGGAATACATGCGGACTTACCAGACACATTCTTTGATAGGTACCGACTATGGACAGTTGTCAC
>MJUU01043244.1:89703-111701 GCA_002080025.1 Modiolus philippinarum
AATCCTGAATTTTCTAAATTTACAGATGAAATTTATCCTGCAGAACTTACTTTAAATAAATCCAATAGCAGCAGTGATTATACTCCTTTTCTTGATCTTGATATATCAATAAATCAAGGACAGTTAAACACTAAGGGATGATTTCTCCTTCCCTATAGTCAATTTTCCCCATCTCGACGGCGATGTTCCGTTCGCCCCTTCTTACGGGGGTCTACATTTCACAACTTGTTCGATATGCACGAGTATGTAGTGATGTTTCTGACTTCAATGAGCGAAATCTTTGTCTCACTGAAAAACTTCTGCATCAAGGGTTTAGATATCATAAATGGATAAAAAACATTCTCTAAATTTTATTATAGATACATTGACTTATTAAGAAAATTTGGTTCTACATGCAGGGCTCTTATACATCAGGGCATTTCATATCCAAACTTCTATGGCAATATCATTTACAAAGCGCATGAATTCAAAAATTGTCCTTCAAAACTTATTAATCCGTTGAACAAACTTATTCATAAAGGATATAAATACAGCATTGTTGTTAAATCGTTACTTCTGGTTTTTGTAGGCAAAAATATTGATCATCTATTAAATGCTTTACACCATAACTAGATTTAAACAATTTTTCATATTGGCAGTACTTGGCATCGCACAATATCATGTTCTTCTTTCATAATTTATGACGTTGTTATACCAAATCTATTTAGAAGTATTTCAATTGAAGTTTCATATGTAAGAAGGCTTGATATCATAGTCAATGGAAATTATGTCCTTAGCTAGCTGTCAGTAACTGCGAGCATTTGTCCGGACAGTACCTGTGTGTATTGTCTTCATGTTTTATGTACTTCATTGTAAGGGTACTCGTCTTGATAAGTTGGACTTTTTTCTAGTTTGATTTTTACTGTGAGTCTTTTTGTGTATTTATTTTTTAGCCCGGCATTCACCACACATAGGGGGAGGGTTTGGATCCAAGAAAACGAGTTTAACCCCGCCGCAATTTTTGCGCCTGTCCCAAGTCAGGAATATGTTGGTGATTGACTTGTCCGTGTCTTCTTATAAAATTTTAGTTTCTTGATATGTGGGTTATTGGATGTGGTTTGTTTCCATTGATTTATCCACTTTTTTACCCTTTTGGGGCCATTTAGGGCTTGCTATATGGTGTGAGGTACTGTGTTGAAGACCGTACGGTGACCCCTAGATGCTTTGTTGTAGGTCGTTTTAACCTGGATATGGTATGTTGTCTCCTTGACATTTACTCCATTTCCTTTCTTTTTCATAGTTAACGTTTGTCGCCACGTCGGAAGTTATTTAGAGACCTGGAAGAAGTGACAGTAGAATACTAATATTGTAGGAATAAAGCACAAAATTACATAAATCAAAGTCCAGAGACAAGGCAAAAGCACAACACCTGGGGACGGAAGACCAAAGACATCACATACCGACAAAACACACTAACATCACTACAAGACTAAAACTACTGCACTAACAGTGTGATCACTCAAAAACAGAGTTAAAAGGAGATATTCCGTTACCAACGGATTTCTTGCTGTAATCAGCAAAAGGTAAATAATAAACGGCAATTTTGTTGTTGAGAAATACAAATACACATGAAGTCCTGGTTACAACCAAACCATTTAGAAAGAGACACTTTTGTTTTGAAGAACATGTACCTTCCACAACCACAGTCGCTTAACTAATGACGATAACAAATAAAATTGTATGTTTAAGCGCAACTTTAAACAAGATTTATTTGAATATCATAATCACCGTATGGGAACGACACCGGATATTGGTACTACCGAAGCGCTTTAGCGTGAGTGAACGTGAAAAATCGCGCTTTTGTTATATTTCTTAATAATATTTGTGACCAGAAATGTGTGTGATGATCGACAGTATAAAATCTGAGTTCCTAATAGTCGTATAAACATAGAGTACAGCGAGTAAATAAAAATTAGAGATGAAAACATGTCGCCTTGTGTCCCAATGGGATGTTTTTTCTTCGAAAGCATACGATTTTAGGCGTGTTGTGTTACAAAAACACACCATTTAGTTCAATATCACTTAAATCACGAAATAAAAAAAATGAAAGTGTACGGCGACTATTCCAGATAATAGACAAGTCGCCGTACTCTTTCATAAATTTGTTTTCGTGATTTAAGTTACATTACCAGCTGTTGAGACATGGATTTGCTTAATCTTAATCAAAGGGTAAAATTATTGAACTTAAAGGGTGTATTTTTTCTACACAACACGCCTGAAATCGTTTGCCTTTGAAGAAAAAACATCCAGTTGGGACATTTTGGTGGTACTAGGTGACATGTTTTCATCTCTAATTTTATTTACTTGCTTTATTCTATGTTTATACGACTATTATGAACTCTTAATTTTATCCTGTCGATCAACACATAAATTTCTGATCACAAATATTAAGTAGAAATATAATAAAAGTGCGAGTTTTCACCTTCACTCGTGCTAAAGTAATATCAATCGCCCGCTTCGGTAGTACCAATATCCGGTGTCGTTCCCATACGACGATAATCTCCGAATCAGAGAAAAAAAATATGTATATAGGAAAAGAAATGATTAAAATGTTCTTGATCGGCAATATATTTAGCTTCCGTTATAAAGATGATGTTTTGTCACTGAACAACCCTAGCTTTGATGATTTCCTTCATCTGAAATATCCAAAACAACTCGGAATTAAGGATAGGAAACTACAGACACTTGGACATCGGTCTCATTCCTTGACCTTCATCTTGAAATTGGCAACAGAGGTAGACTTCAAACTAAGCTTTATGAAAAACGCGATGATTTCACTTTTCCAATGGTCAACTCCCTTTTCTCGTTGTAGCAACAGCTCCGGTCACATCTCAAAACTCATAAGTACATTGACTTCCTAGATAGAGCCCGGTTGCACACAAATAGACTACTTAAAACAGGGGTGTGTTACCCATAACTTGAAGCCACCGCTCCAGAACATCACGATCTTATGGGCAGCTATGGGATATTTGTTTCCCAAACGACAACACATCTTTCCCTTTAAAACCTTTTAAGTTATTGTTTCCTCTACCAGTTTTGACTTTACTATCGGATTCGACATGCTCAACACGGCGGGTGTCTTATAAGAAGCAGGAGATGCTCACTCTACCGGTGCACCTGATCTCATCCATGTTTTTTTATTGGGTGAGTGTTGTTCATCTTTGCATTTCTTTTCTGTACCGTACAAATGTTATGTCTTTGTTTCTTTGTTTTTCCGATGTTGCCATTATCCTTGGAGTATTTGTTTTAGACTGATGGTTCGGTTCTCACCTATATCTGAACTAATTATAACCAAAATAAAAACATTACCGTGACAATCAGCTTCGTCGGATTCATCTGGACAATCGTGAATACCATCACACAAATAACGACGATCTATACAATACTCTACATCTTTACAGTGGAACTCGTGTCTAAAACATCCATAATCTGTAAACATATACAAAATAGATCAACTCTCATATAATTGTAACCTGTAACAGACCTATCAGTTTCAAAATGTAGGTCTAGTAATGAGGTCTACCTGTAATGCAATCAAGTTTATCCCTTTGCATTTATTTAATCGGTATAATTGAAACTCTTATCAAGACGTGTTGATGGTTTGTTTTCAGAATGTGTTCTGTTTGTAGGAGAAATTACCTATTAACTAAGAAATTAGTTTGAACAATTGCAATACATTTGGGTCAAGTCAGAGTCTGTAAGTTAGGAAATTGGTTTGAACAATTGCAGTAGTTGTATAACTTTGTCCATGGTAATTTAAAATTAATATAATCAGTTAACGAGCACAAAATACTGATTATATTAATTTTAAATTACCATGGACAAAGTTAATGAGTAGACCTCATTACTAGACCTACACTTTGAAACTGATTACAGACTAGACTGTGACATCTTTGTAGCAAAATTTATACAGCGCCAGCATAAGGAGTTTACACCTCCAAACTCATTCACTTATTAGCCTATGGCCGACATTGTAGCGTCCTTAATTGAGCTCGCTTGCTCACAAATAGGCTATTTAAACAAATTGCATGCTACATATAACTTGAAGTCATCCCTGCAGAAGTTTTGGTGTCGACATTGAGATCTTGTGGACCGCTATTGAATACGTCAACAAATCTTTCTCGTTTACATTTCCTGTAACAGGATTAAAATTTACTACCGGAATATTTGCTCAACAAGTTGGGTGTACCTTATCATTGCAACCCATCTCATACAATTTTTCATCTGTAAGTTATGTGTATTTCCACTTTTATTTCATGTGCTGTACTTACTTGATGTCTTTGTTTTATATGTTTTCGATGTTGCCATTGTCTTTATATTACTCTTTTTTTGTCGGCTGATGGTTTAGTTCTCACTTACATGCTTCAGTTTGGTATCGTCCGGTGACCTGTTTTGACGCGGACCAGAAATGACGCATCAAATTTTATTTGTGACTTACATTTCTTCTACGTAAGTAATGACGTCATTAATGATTTTATTTTCATTGATATCTAATTGTAAATAGATTGAAAAAGTTAAATGATCTCTAAAGTCTTTCAAAATAGTAGATATATGACTTTATTAAATTTCATACAAAAATACGGTTTTCCTTAATTAACCAAAAAAAAAAAAAAACAATTATCCGTATAACATTCAGTAGATATCCATTTGAGCGGAAACAAACCAAATTGGCTCCACTGCTCTCATTTACATGTTTTTCGAAATTCAAAAATCTTTCAGCGAAACTCGTCAGTCGAGTATGTGAGAAAATTTTAATCTAGAAGTAGAGTCTTATCTTATATATTTATTATCAAGAAGCATGCACATTTCTGATTTGTACCTTAAGTGGTAAAAAATAACTATATAGTTTATTAAATTTCTAAATGAGAATGAGTTTCTGCAGTGTTTTTCAAAGTCTATCATTTCTGTTCCTTTTGGTGGCGATGATCAGGATTCGTAATGAATCATAAAATGGTCTGTATTTTTATTTTCTGTGCATAGAACACCATAAACTCCGGATGCTAATCGATTATTCTAATATGACGTCCTTTAATCGCCTTGTGTTCATTACCGTGGTAAAATCCGCATATATTCGTGGGTATTGTCATGACAATCGACGGTACTTTTGATAACGTCATAGTCAGTTTGACGACAGTTTTTGCAGCGTCATAGAACACGTCATACTTTACGGGGTAAAATGGCTGTTTCACCTATGAATACATAGACGATTTCATCTTTTCTTTACCCTGTAAGTGTCATATNAGAATTGAATTATTTCTTAAATAATGTTGTATTTTAACAAGAAAACGGCATATAACATAACCAGTGCTAATCAAAACTACGCTAAAGCAGAAAATATCCTTAAGTGTGCATAAAACCGGTCATCCAGGGATACAGGAGGGGGCCAATGGGTTTATTTCGTTCTCCGTGATCGGGGATTTCATTTCCCCGTGATTCGTTTTCCATTTCATTAATTTGTCGTGAATCGTTATTAGAACATCGCCGTGAATCGTTCTTGATCAAATTGACAAAATGAATTTTCCGTGAACTGTGATTGGTCCGAATTANTGGTAAAATCGCCATATATTCACGCTTCCGTGAATTATTTCTTAAATAATGTTGTATTTTAACAAGAAAACGGCATATAACATAACCAGTGCTAATCAAAACTACGCTAAAGCAGAAAATATCCTCAAGTGCGTAAAACCGGTCATCCGGGGATACAGTTGTAATAGGTTTACGGTATCAGCAGTAACAAGCACAATGCATTGTTTTATATCTTCTCAACCTTTATGATTGTATCCCTAAGTCTACATCAGTGTCTGTATAACTTAAGGCGGACTAAAGGCCTAGTTTATATGATCGAGCTCAAGGTTCTTGTCACTAATTCCTATATTGTGTACATGTATCTATAGTGGGGGGACGGGGTTTCATTAAGATTCTATAAACAGTACAATTTTTATAATTAAACGAGCAAACAGTGCTTTTTATTTCCCCCTAACAGTTAACACAAAGTAAACCTTTAACAGAACAGAAAACACCAAATGGTCCAAAACACATTAACAGAAAAGGTCTTCAGCACCCCTAGTAAGTTGAATAATGTTTAGATAAATGTAAATGTTCAAATATCAAAAACCGAGATTAAACATTATTCTGAACCTGGACAAAAAATAAATTTGTTTATATTTTCCCCAACTGGTCTAAACATTAGTCAAAAGACCAATTATAGACGACTCCGTTCGCAGAGACCTCTGCTTACTAGGGGTGTTCCCTTCTATAGTCGCTGTAACTACGGATAAGATTTGTAAACCTAACGCTTATAAACTTGGTCCTATATTCTAATATGACATGCTGAAGGTAGATCTAGCCTAATAGAAATAATCATAACATTTCGTTTATATACGGTAATACTATACGTAAAGTATATCAATTATTTCAAGTAAGTCAGTCTAAACGACCATTTACCTTTCATGATGGCAGACACAGCAGTCAATTGAACTAGAAATCCAAAACAGGTAAAAAACATCGCTGTATTTCCTCTTTTTATTTCAAAACTTCTGAAAAGATACAATCATTTCGTTATGATAAAATACAAAGAATTTATTTTTCGTCGATCTTCGACGAAAGACAGGCGAGACTTGGTCATTTAAGTGTTTAACATCTACAAGCCATGGCGGCCCATTATAATCGTATGCAGTTGCATAAACATCACTACAGATCACTTTCGGAAGCATTTTATATCAAAGCTTTAAGTATTTTGAAAACGTTGAACTGTTTATCAAATCTTGCGTCTAGTGCTAGCTACTTGATATATCACACACATTCAGTTGCGACTTATATATACCTATTGATTCCACATGAAAGGCGAGACATATCCTCGGCCATCCGAGGTTCATATTTGATAGTAAACAAATATTTTAGGGCTTCAAAATGCCGTCTCGTACGTCATTAAAAAGTTGTATAAAATATATCAGACCATCGTGGAAAAGTTTCGGACTGGACTGTGATTCAAGATATTTTTTCATTAGATACTGGGATGAAAATTTCTTTTCATTGTCAATACGAACTTTCAGCGGAACGGGCAGGGAGGTATTTTCTGCCATAAAACCGTTTCAACCCATGCACAATTTCTTTTAAAATGGCTGATTAAGTCAAGACTTGCTGTTTTCCTGTAGTTTTGCACCTGCTTTGCCCTTTTGACCTCTGGATTTTGACCTCTTAGTTCATACTTATCGATAATTTGTTAGTACCATCAGTTTCGTAAGGCCGTAAGCAAGTCCGGGTTGAGACTAACAGGGAATTGAGTTGCCATTTCCACAACTTGAGCGTTTTTGCTTATGTGAATGGAGTCGCAATAGTAATGTAAGAATTTTCGAATCATGGATGTAGAAATCAAACTTTAACTGTTTTAGAAACAATGTTGCTTTAAGGGTATTCTCTGAGAGTTCCAGCGTATTGGATGAAAATTTCAGATTCTAATTATTTCATAATTTGTGTAATATCTTCATTTTCGAAGCCGGCATATTTTGTGATGTTGTATTCCTCTGATGTATTTACTTATTATTAATGAACTGTTTATGAACTGTAAGATTACTATTACTTTAAGGGAACTGAGATGTTAATATTAAGAGAATAACATTATAATATATGCAAATTGCAATACATATACTTATTCATCCTGTTTTTTATGCTAAAATGAAATATTTGATTGGAACCCCCAAAAAATAATAAATACATAAGGCACTGTTATCTTCCTCTAAGATTGTCCAGGCTTTTTTGCTTCTTTGAGCAATATTTTGACTCTTTTATGAAAAACATATTTTAGATATAATGATCTGCTTGAAAAAACACAAGCCAAAGAATTGAAATCCTGCAAATACGTTGCACAAATACTTTACTTTCTCAATTTTTATTACATACTGGTGAAAATATCGTGCATGCAAACGGGGCTATTGAAAGAGAAAAAGAAACAAACAAAAAACAAGTATCAAATATTTATATTTAGTGACACACATTGCAAAAAGAGTTCATTTTCTCTTTTATTGAGGACAAAAGTAATTGTTACTAGAGTTACTAGTCGTATCAGGTTTAGGGAACTTGATTCAGCCATGGATTCAGTAACAACCCTTGCCTCCTTGGGCTACTCCGTCGTATAATTCAGAAATATAAAAAAAATACCCATGTTTCAAGAAGTAACCTATCATCAGCAGCATTAGAATCAAATAAAAGGGAAACCCATAATTCAAAAGAGGTAAAAAAGGACTGATTACCAAAATACCAAAGTCTACTATATGAATCTGAATAAGGTTTGGTAAGTGTCAATGTCTTTCGAAATGTCGTCGCCAGGAAAACAAATTTCCGACAATCAAATCTACGATATATTTAGCTAATTTTTTTTTTATGAGTAAAACGGTAAACTATGTAAATTTAAGGATTTTATACCTAATATCTTTTGTAACTTGCTCTATTTTCAAACATTCGTTTACAGTAACTTAAATTGGAAATGTAAAATGAGACTTACATTTTATCTGAATTACTCTGTCCTCTGGACTAAATTATGTTGGTATTGTGAAATAAACAAGAAATTTATAATGTTTGAATATGACAACACATTTAAGTTTAATGGTAAAATTGGTCCCAATTGACGTGCCTGGTGACACAAATTCTGATGTCATTATCCCGTATTTGCTGCAGGAAACTTTGATGTACAGGATGGTCATTTAGATCGCCTGTGATGATAAGGCAAATCTAGATAAAATCAACAATTTTATATTGAAATATGTATGACCGATTATTGCATAACAAATAAACAAGTTTAAATACAAATTGCGTTTCAATTTCCGGTACAAAATGCCGTACATTAACAAATACAATAAAACAATACATAGTACTATCTACACTAAAGAGTACGTACCATTTTGATGGAAACCTGTGTTCTTTAATATTCTTTTTGAGCCCTTTGGTCATCCCGTTTCAGTACTAGCAACTGGCATGGTAATATACTAATTATATCTATATTGATGGGTCATTAACTGTCGTAATGGACACAGCTGCAATCGGGCTTTCCAGAATTTTGGTTATTCTTATACAAATATAGGAGTTGCTTTATTTAGTATTGGTTTTCTGTCGTCGCATTTAAAGTTTATAGTTTGTAAAAGTTTTTGGTTAACTGTATATTTTATGTTTAAAACTATCTTTGTAGCCATTTTCTATTATGAATAGCTAAATTTTCGCTCATCTAAGAACATTCCGAATGAAGTTGGACAATGTAATATATTTTTTCAGCCGTATAACTTACAGTTCCCAACGAAGATATACTTTTTCAATCCCGAGTCCCGAATGGATAATGCAAATCCCGAATCTAGTTGATTTCGAATCCTTGCTGAATGAAATGGCTGATCCTGATCTAAAAATGTACTCCCGTGCTTTTTAGTTGAATTGAATTATAAATTGCTTTAAAAGATCTTATAACAGCGTTTGAAATGGCTGATCCTGATCTAAAAATGTACTCCCGTGCTTTTTAGTTGAATTGAATTATACATTGCTTTAAAAGATCTTATAACAGCGTTTAGTCTTACAGTATTTTTCCCGTTGTTGGCATCTTCAGGCGATACAATTAAAACATATTTTCACCGAGCGTAAGGAAAGGGACATGTTGCTTTCAAAGGGTTGATAAATCCTTTTAGAAACCTATTTCAAAGTCAATAGGTGTTTTATTATGTGATCAGGGACAAAGAAAACAAAATTCTTCTGAAAGCGATTGATACAATGTGAATGTGATTTTTTTATTTTATATTTTTGTAATTCATTCTTTTGATTAAAGGTCAAATAATGTATGAGTGATAAATGATTTTAAACAACGAAATTTGAAAAAAAATCGTCTAGTAATCAGGTTCTTTGCAAAATTGGGTCGACTCTGTGAAAACTTGGATTTTTTTCCTTTGTTTTAATCCAATTTTAGGGTGACTCTTCAATCTACATACCTGTAAGCATTTGAGATTGACCCTACGAGTTAATTTTCATTTTTTTCCCAAGCCAATTAGAAAATAGATCCAGATGCCCACAAGTGTGCCTGTATTGCTCAACTGGTGACTACTGATCAAATAAGATTTTCCCACAGGGTTCAGTGATTAATCTGAGGTGACGTCCAATTTGGTACTAAAATCATTCATCTGGTAGTTTACTGTCATGTTAAAATATTTCACGAAAGGATATGGAGTAAATGAAAATGAGACCATAACACATATGTTATGCACATTTAATATCAATTTTGATGTAAGAAACAGTTTTAAAGAATAAACAATTTACAAGTTCTATTTTAAACTGTTTTTCCCGGTGGCGGCTATCTTTTATTTCTGATTCCTAGAAATAAATAAAATTTGGTAGATAACCATCAAGTTAGCATGAATAGTTAATATCAATTTGATATGTGAGATGGTTTTCAACAATTAACAATTAACAACATTTCCCCACAGGGTCCTGTGTTAAACCATGTTCCCTAGTGACAGCCATTTTGGATTTGTGAACGGTACAAATATATAAAATTTGGTAGATGACCATCATGTTATCAAGCCAAGTTATTATCAAGTTGATATATAAAACGGTTTTCAAGTCTTAACAATTTACAACATTTTCCTTTCAAGTCCTATGTCAAACCATGTTTCCCAACCGGCGGCCATCTTGGATGAGATACGAACCAGTCAGTCATATGTAGAAATTGAAGTTATTAAATAAGATGAAAACTTTTGCTATTCAAACATGACCTCTATCTAAAAGCGTTTTTGAAATGGAAGACCAATTGTAAAACTTTACGACAATTTGACAAATAAACCCTATATGGGTATTTAATCTTTAAAAAATTTCCAGGTTGGTAGATCTTGACCTGCTGAACATGTTTGCAAATGCCCTCTATCTTTTATAGTTTTTCTAATTAAAAAATAAAAAATATTAAAATTTTGAAAATTTTACGGTAAAAAGGCAATAACGCAAACGCGGGTTTCCGGATTTTCTTCGTAATTGCATGGCAGGTAGATATTGCCTATTGATCAATTTTACCTCAATGTCAGATTTTTGATATCTGTACCTGTTTTCGATTTATTTGCAAAAACAGCAATTTACCTCTTTGTTATATTTTTAGTGTAACCGAAGAGTGTCATCTCCGGGAATCGAAACCGGGAACTCTGGCATTTCAGCAAGACGCCTAACCGAATGAGCTACAGGAATATTCCGTTAGCTCCGACGATTTTACTGGCTATATATCTACTACCTACTACAACGCAGGTGGGCTGTCCTGTCACACTTCCCCCACCTCGAAGGTTATCATACTTGCTATGTATGACTCACACACAAACCCTGGTTAGCTCCTTCTAACCATCGTGGGTTTTTTAGCTGGGCGCTAAATGTAACCGGAGAGCAAGAATCTCCTTACAAAATTGCGAAGTGTCATCTCCGGGAATCGAACCCGGGACCACTACCATTTCAGTCAGCCGCATAACTTTTTTTTATTTCCAGCCAGCCGCATAACCGAATGAGCTAAAGAAATATTCCGTTAATTCAGTCGATTTTTACTGCCTATTTTTCTACTACTTACTACAACGCAGTTAGGCTTTCTGTCTAATTAGCAAGAGCGGCCAAACTGTTTAGCCTTCGGACTAATCCAACAATACTGCATACCTTGGTGATGATTAAGGTCAAGTTCGCCCCTTTTATGCCCATTTTATCTCACGAATGGTACATGTGACGTGAAATCCGTTGACACACTTCGGATTGCAAATTTCTTTGGGAGCACACTGAAAGAAACACCATCAAAATCTGATAAATAATAAAAATTCTACGCCCAATTATGTTAAAACACCAAAATTTGCCCTTTATGACCCCTTTTTAAAAACGGTACGGGCTACAAAATCCAAAACCCATCACAGCCTTCCTTTTCTACCAAGGAGTATTATGTTAAAAGGACTTAAAAAATCTGGAACTTAGGTTATTGGCCAAAAACAAAAATGTCTACAGACGACGATGATGACGACAGTGCCATACCATTATACGACCACAAATTTTTTTGCGGTCGTATAAAACCCTGTAGGAGGAATTATCTGGACAAATGGTATACTTTAATTAATGACAGACGGACTGACGGATCAGTCAAAAACTATAAACCCTCCACAACTTCGTCGTTCGGGGTATAATTAACCGACCCCAGATTTACTGTTTCAACCATAGAGTATAATTAATTAATATTGAGATTGTTTAGAGTATATTAGGATAATATTTACGACTTTTGAAATGAAATACGGGATATTTGAGACGATACTGACAGGGATAGCGGATATTTTGACTATGGATTATTGGATATTTCAATAATTGTCGGGATATCTTCAATTTTTCAAGGGATATTGGATATCAGTACCACTAGCCCCCAAACAAACCCCAACATTTTCCAGATCTACTGAATCAAACAGATATTATATCTAAAGACCCTAGATCTACTGGTTCAACAAGACGACTTATAATCAATATACAGACACCAGATCTACTGAATCAATCAGCCAGTATACTTTAAACCAACTTATTTTCCCTTATACTTTTTTTGCGTTTTGTCCCTTCCAGTGAAGTTCGGGACGAGTAATTTTCGCAATTTTTTTCCTGTTGGTACATTTATGTAAAATAATTAAACATATTAGCGACAATTTATCTTCGCGATATTTTGACGCTCGTAAAGATCGCAAAAATAAATCGCTGGCGAAAATTAGTTGTTTTACAGTAATCGATAAAAAATCTCAGATCTACTGTATCAATCAGACAATATAATCAATGAACAAATCTCAGATCCTATCATCTACTGTGTCAATCAGATAGTATGATCAATTTACAGACCCTAGATCTACTGTAAAACAGTATATCAATCTACAGGCACCAGATATGTAACTTACATTCTTTACATGATAGGGTATATGGACAAGATATTCTGCTTGCATCCGTTACATTAGTTTCGAGACCTAGTGACCTGAAAATTTTGCACACAGACTGGTCTCTCACTGATACTGCCGATGTCTACTGAAACTTATGACGATTCTTGACCAAATCCTTCGGGAAGTTTTGATCTTGATTTTTCTTCCGTAGTGCGACAGTGTTCTACCAGCAGACTAAGCTCCTTGGGCTAGCCGACATTTAAGCGGCGAGCACCCCTTTACCAAGCTTTCAAAATTACGTATTGTCTTTTTCTCTCCTTTGAAGATTGTGGTCATGAAGTTAGTAGTATACATGTATTGAGTTTTATTAGTATGTTTTTAATACTATAGGGAAACTGGACAGGTAAAAAGGAGGTTTAGGTACCATACCCTATCGCTGGCTTTTGCTAGTGCCGGTACCAAGTCCGGGTGTCCCGAGTTCCTATCGTTGTCTACGTTTGTCTTTTGTCTTATTCGTGTTTATCCTGTGTAGATCTCTGGCAGATTGTGGCATGTAATTATAATTTAAAGCCATTGTAAGTATTTCCTGTTTTCCATTTTTTAACATATACTATATTAGCAATAGCGTGGCAAAATATCAAAGTTATTTTTAATTAAGTTTCTGCATATGCGCATTTCGATAACTTATGTCTCGTCATTTACCGAAACATATGTAAAAGCTGGCAGAGAATACATTACAAATATTACCTTAATAGTAAAGCCAAAGTCAGCTAAGGACAGAGCTTTGCGAGAGGGAAATACTCCTTAATTTTGACAAAATTTTGTCAAATCTAGATATTGAAAGACGTTTCCAAATTCAATCGGTTTTCGGGCAAGCACCGAAGTACAAGCTACTGAGTTGTTGAATACCCCCGGGGACTAACAGTCCACAAGCAGAGGCATCGGCCCAGTTGTAATAAACAACAAAATATAGAAGTTTATGTAAATTTAGTTTCGGTAAAACATAATTGCATTTCAGTCTTAAGGTACCAGATATACTATATCAACAAGAAAGTCATGAAATATTTAAATTACTCAAATTTATTGAACAGGTTGGGCGTGTCTTTCCTAGGGTGGGACTTTCCATAGACTTAGTAATATGAGTAATGTTAAAAGGTCGCCCAACCCAACCATGTGAATAAAATAGAGTAATATCAAGGTCAGTTAATTTAGTTTCTGCATAAGCGCATTTCGACAACTAATATCTCTTCAGTGCATATCAAATCAGAACATTTGGAAGTCCATAAATCGAAATACAAGTAAAAGCTGACGGAGAACAAATTACCAATAGGATCTTAATAGAAAAGCCAAAATTCAGCGAAGGACAGAACATTAGGGAGATATTCCATAGTTTTAAACGACATTTTGTTAAATTTAGGTATTGCAAGTCTGAGAATGAAATCGTTTTTGGGTCAGCACCGAAGTACTGACGGCTGGATTGGTGAATATTCAATTATTCCCCCTAGATAGTGTATGACCAAGCGATTTCTCTCCGGGGATAGTGACATTAATTTCAAGGGGAGAGAAACCACTGGGTCAAACACTATCTAGGGTGGCAACTGTTATATCGAATTTTCTGGTTTACTTGCCTAAGCGACCCAACGTAAGTTAAACCGGTTCATCCGGTGAAATATCAAATGTTATGCCACACGATTTGAACATATCAGATCATAGATATTTAAATGAGTATATAATAACAAAATACCGAAGTTACTGTTCATTTAATTTTTGCATTGCGCATTTCGACAACTTATGTCTCTTCAGCGCAGATAAAATCGAAATATTTGGAAATCCTTAAACCGAAATATGTGTAAAAGCTGATAGAGAACAAAATCCCAATAGTATCTAAAGTGGAAAGACAAAATCAGCTATGGACTGAGCTATGTAAGAGGAAGATACTCCTTAGTTTTAAACAAAATTTTACAAATGTTTCAAAATAAAATCGTTTCTCATGTAATAATATTATATAAAATAAATCTACGGACATCACATCTACTGTGTCAATCAAATAGTATAACATACTATCCATCAGACAGTATATTCAATATATAGATGCCAATGCTACTGTAACTATCTAACAATATATCGCAAATTAATATACGAACAGATAGTCGATCTATACTCATAGGGAATTTACAAAATTACCGAATAGAATTGTCAAGAGCAGAAATCCAAAGGGGAAAGGGAAAAAGGAGGTGCAAAACTACCGGAGAATTGTCAACTATTTGACAGTATAACTAATCTAAAGATCATGGATCGAATGCAACTTTCCAACATTACAACCAATCTACAAATCGAAGAGCTACTACAGCTTTCAGACAGTACAGCCTATCTACAAAAAGAAGCTGATATTGTGGCAGTATCATACAGGTACTTATGATTATTAATTCATATAATTACAATGTATTACACGTTCTATATATATATATATATATCTTAACTGTATCATATATTATTGTTTATGTATAGCTGTTCTAGTAGCAAGGCATGTCAATAGTTTTATTTTACTCATCAAGCATTTCCAGAAAAATGTCACATTTCAAAAACTTCAAAATTTCGGTTGGAATATCATCTTTTATTTGATTGATGTATCTAACAAATGACCTTCCTGCATGTTTTCTTATTGAATCCCTACAAATTACTTGTAAAGATTTCGGAGAGTAAATCAACTTTTCTATAATTTCCTTAAGTTCTTCCTCTGTGTGTTCATAACACAGAAAATTCTCCTTTAAATAATCCCGGTCTGTCTTTGACACAGTATGCGCAGTCAGTAACAATGGTTTTAAAAATTGAAAATAGTATTTATAGATATTAAACAATGAACATTCTCCCTCTGTACTTAAATCTACATTCAGTTTTATAAATAAAGATAACAATGTTTTCTTTGTATCAAATGTCTTCCTATCCACATCTTTCAGAGCATGTGTTTCAGCGCCATGAAGAAGAAGATATTCAACAGTATCAAAGTCGCCTAAATGGATAGCGTCTAGAATTGGATATCCTGTTTTATTTTTACCATTGACATCAAAACCATGTTCTATCAAATACTTAACATTAGGTAGAATGTTAACATTGGCATTGATAACATCCTGCAGAAAATCATCCTTATTACCCTTTATAGTTGTAAAAGATTTTGCATCCTTCTCCTTTAACATTTTTGACATCTGGCTTAATCCAAGATTTTCTGACCAAAATAATACACTGCGATTGAGGTATAATGCATTAACATCAATTCCAAGTCTAATTAAAATCTCTGCTTTTCTTACATCATTCAGCAAAACTGATTTAGCCAGGCAGATTTTAACTTCCTTTTTTGATTTTGATTTTCTCAGGTTGCTGAGCAACTTCTCAACAACTAACGACAGAATTTCTGCAGAACCTGAAATATAAAATATGGCTATTTATTTCAAGACGGATGCTACTGTCAAGCTGAACATATAAAATTAAATTAAAAAATTGATAATGTCCAACACCCGTTATTTGTTTTCCTCTTTGCAGGCCGTGAGTCACAGTGTGTGAGGAAGTAGTTCTGTGGTATGCGGGAGTAGATTTTTCCACAGGAGGATGTAGAATTTCCAGGATATGTGAATGTTAGCTTCACATTTTTAAAAGAGCCACATTTACCTATAAATGGCATATGAAACGAAACCTCCCGGTTTGTTAATCGTGTTATAAGATATACCAATTTTACTCAAAAAGTGTTGCAAAAGAAGCAAGGAAATAGCGCAAATGGTCGGATACAGGCAGCTAAAAAGCGTACAAAGCGTGCACACAGAGTCATGAACCATGAAGAATCGGGCATAAAATTTTTGTATTTGAAGAGACTTTATCCCATATATGACATTCACTCCATATCCTTTCATTGATACAGTACTATCCATTATAGCAGAAGTGCTTTAAAGCTGACATATCATTATTCCCTACTGCTCAGAACCAATCTTATACTGTCCAACAAACCTTTTTGAACAAAAAATTAATATATGTAATAAATCATTGAATGTGATAGTTTATATCATTTCGGATTTCCAACTTTTTGTCTTATTCGTGAATGGTACCCAAGGGTGGGTAATTTCCTATATATTGGTATACGGGGGCGTGCGGCAAATTTGGGTGGTTATTTTACAAATTCTAGTATTAAGTTGATGCTCATTTTTTTCCCTTTTCATATTAATTTGGGTCTATTTTCAACACATTTGGTATCAATTTGGGTGTTTTTTTTCAATTTCTTATAAATATTGTGAGAAGATTCATTAGAAAATATCACTTTTATTATGAATTGAAAAATTTTATATGCCATATTTTAGAATTTGCCCCTTTTTCTTCTAATCATACAATAAATTTGCATTGTACATTAGTATGATTTTTATGGGTGTCATATATAAGGGCAGTATATTCGGGTATGGATTACGATCATAATCTAGTATCAATTCGGGTACAATTTGTGGACCCCAACCGCACGTCCCCGTACAAAATATATGAGAGTTACCACCCCCTCCCCCCGGAATGGTCATTAAAGGGAGACCTACTTTGTCCATGTAACACTTTCTAAATGAATAGATGTAGAATTTAGTAAACGTGGCTAAGTTTTGAATTCAATAGATAATATTGGTCGAATACATGCAATCTCTATATAACACCTGCTGTAGAAATGATTTTAGATCATTTTTAAACATCTTTGAGTTGATGGTCTTCCAAATAATTATATTTTATCTGCACTGAAGAGACACAAGTTGTGGAAATGCGCTTATGCAGAAACTAAATTGACAGTAACTTCGGTGTTTAGTTATTTATATGTACTCTTTCCTTTTTTCTTGAAATTATTTCCTCGAAAATAACTATATCAAATGTACCTTGGAATCAATTGTTTGACCAGAATCTATGACGACGATTTTTAAAAGCGCACAATGTGCATATAAAAAAGTTTTCTTTTTTTATCTCGTCGATTTTTGTAAATCCAAAGCTCAGAAATCGAAATTTCTTCATTAATGCGTGTTTTCAATTATAAAAGGTCGACGAAAAAGGTTTCCTAAACTGGAGAAAGCCGGTTCCTAAGATAACACGGACAGATTTTGTTCTTTTTAAAAACTATATCAACATTGCAATATAAAATTTTCCCATTTTAGTGAATTTTAAACACAAGTCGAATCGTTTCAATCAATAGGTAATAGACGTGTGCGAATTGAATGACTGAATTCAAAAAGCACCAGAACAGCATCAAAGTAGCCGCAAAGAAATTTGCCGAGACTTTCTCCAATATAGTCATAGGATAGCATGTCCTACACTAAGGGAAAGCTATTTTTCCTACACCGGCCATAATACATTACCGTAATTTACAACAAAGGACAATTTTTTTCCATTATCCTTCTATATTATTTTAACAGAAAATTTTTGAATCGAAAACAGAGGAAGTATATATAGATATGAGAATTTTTTCCATTATCCCTTTATGTTATTTTAACAGAAAAGTTAAGTCGAAAATAGAAGGAGTAAACCTAGATAACTGAACACCTAAATTTTTGTTATACAGCCCTATGGTTTACACGCCCAGTAAACTTAGTTGTCGTTGAACGGTATAAGGGGGTAGACCTGGGGTATGGGGAGATAACTCCATTTTCCACTTTTCTAATAATTAAATAAATAAAAAGAATCATTGCGATAGGTATGATTAAAATTTTGAAATTGTAAATATTTTTTTCAAAAAGCAAATCAATATTCTTTTTGTCATGAAAACAAAAACCCAACATTCAGTTACTTATAATAAGTGTATTAACTCTACATTTTTTCAATGATATCTAAAAATAATGAAAATTTGCGATTTAAGTCAGCTTTCTTGCAAGGGAGGTAATTCAAAGCAATAATTCAGCAATTTTATCTCACTTTATTCTTAATTTAGAACTAGAAAAAGGTGACCTACTGATCACAAAAGATACCCCCGCCCATAGACAATCGTATAGTAGTTGCAGGAATAATCCCAAAATATTATAATTTTACTATCACCCGGAAGCCATAAAATTAACAGATTTTGCCTAAATCAAGGGCAATAATTCTGGAACGCAAAATCCCATCACGGTCAAAATCGAACTTGGCCTGATTTTATGAATAAAATTATAATCCCAAAATATTAAAACTTTCCTTCAA
This sequence comes from Modiolus philippinarum, assembly GCA_002080025.1. Classification (NCBI taxonomy): domain Eukaryota; kingdom Metazoa; phylum Mollusca; class Bivalvia; order Mytilida; family Modiolidae; genus Modiolus; species Modiolus philippinarum. The sequence goes on from MJUU01043244.1 coordinate 108,807, forward strand.
AGCAAACTCAAGATATCATCCGGAAACGAAAGTGTGACGGACGGACGGACGGAAAGACGGACGGACGGACAAGAAGAATCCTATATACCCCCACCTTTTAAGGCGATGGTATAAAAAATGGAACGGTAGAATTTTCTAAAATTTAATATATATTTTCTTTCTATTCTCAGTTTTGGTGAAAATTAAACGACTGAATTTTTTACAAAAAGTGTTTAATACTGTTCAAAATAGAGTAAAATTTTCAGAACACTCATGTATTTCAGAACAAATGATTAGAATTTATTATCATTATTCATGCTTACTTTCAGACATGTTTATACTACAGAATTTTCCTTTTGAAATAATTTTATATCCAATACAAATTTAAGCAGAGCAATATCAAGTCATGAACGGACCAATTAATATGAGGAAAAGGTGTATGTTTGATGACCACTATAATGAAAACGGGACGGTAAAAATTGTTGAAAATTGCTTAAAGTCGGCATGAACATATTTAATTTTAATACTGAAAATAAATAAAGGGCTACGCCGAGCGCAGCATGATACAACCGCAGCATGTCGAATACTGAAATTTGAACAAGTGTAATACTAAATGAATGAGGACACAGTACAGAGCTTGATACAGTAATTAAATGAACACAATAAAGAGCTTGAATCAGTTGCCATTTTGGCCCCTTTGACCTTTAGCTCGGAAAGGGGAAAAGCTATGCCAAATTTGTTGACTTACTACTGAAAGCTTATATCAAGAAGAACCCAAAGAAAACTAGAGAATGTGTCTATAAGACACGGATGCCCCGCCGACAAATTTTTCATAATAGATAGCCCAAGTCAATCGGGCATAAAAATTAGTTCCCGGTCGCTGAATCATGAGGAATTACCTTTACAGATGATTGTTCAATAAACTTTTGTTGAATAATGGAAAGTAAAAAAATACCATACTAAAGGCTTTTAAACATTAAATATTGGTCAAGTTATAAAATTATCCATGAATTATGTAGTATTCACCAATTAAACATCTAGCTGTTTAAAATGGGCCTAATGCAAAAATTTAACAAAGTCATTCAAGCAGAAAATAAACCAAAAGTCACTAAAGCAAAACTAGAGGCTCAGAGACTGAGCCTGTATCGCTCACCTGACAAAACGCTTCTATGCCATGCATGACCAAAAATAATCATGTTTTTTACCAATGGGGTAGGGTGTTTAGGTATGTTCTCAATTAGCACCAGTGTGTTTTGTCTGATCCTATTGAAATGAGTAATTTTTGCAAAAGACCTTCTATAGAGTATATATTAGTATAATTTGCTTTAATTGTTTTGAGAGAAGATGATGAAAAAGATGGTTTTCTCATACTGGGCTCCAATGTTAAACTATGTTGGGCACTTGAGGCAATGTTCTTTGTCGGATTGAAATGAAATGTGCAATTTTTGTAAAGTACCTTCAGTCATCATTCCTGTAAAGTTAGGTTGAATTTGCTTCAGTGGTTTCAGGAGAGTAGATGAAAATGTGATTTTCAAATAGGGTCCAATGAAAAACTATGTTCCGTGCTGGCAGCCATGTTTTCTTACAGATTGTAAGGAAATGAGCAATCTTTGTTAAGGACCTTCCATTCATCCTTCCTGTAAAGCTTGGTTGAATTTGCTTCTGCAGTTTCAAAGGAAAAGATAAAAATGTGATTTTTCCCAAAGGGTCCAATTTTAAACCTAAGTTCCATACTGGCGGCCATGTTTTTATTGGATCAGAACGAAATGAGCAATCGTTGTAAAGGACCTTCCATTCATCATTCCTGTAAAGTTTGGTTGAATTTACTTCAGTATGGTTATTTCAGAGGAGTAGATTATTTTCCCATAGGGTCTATGTTAAACCATGTTCCGTGCTGGCAGCCATGTTTTTCGTCGGATCGGAACGAAATGAGCCATCTTTGTTAAGGACCGTAAGTACATCACTCCTGTAAAGTTCGGTTCAATTGGCTTCAGCCATTTCAGAGCAGAAGATGAAAATATGATTTTCCCCATAGGGTTCAATGTTAAACTTAAGTTCCGCGCTGGCGGCCTGTTTTTTATCGGATCGGAACAAAATGAGCCAAATACGAATAAAATGAGCAAACTTTGTAAAGGACCTTACGTGGATCAATCCTGTAAAGTTCGGCTGAATTTGCTTCAGCAGTTTCAGAGGAGTTGATGAAAATGTGATTTTCTCAAAAGATCCTATGTTAAACCTTAAGTTCCGCGCTGGCGGCCATGTTTTTTATCGGATCGGAATGAAATGAGCAATCTTTGTAAGGGACCTTCCATACATCATTCCTGTAAAGTTTGGTTGAATTTGCTTTAGTGGTTTCAGACTAGAAGATGAAAATGTGAATTTCCAATAGGGCCAATGTTAGACTAAGTTCCGTGCTGACGGCCATGTTTTTTGTTGATTCCAAATAAAATGAGCAATCTTTGTAAACGACCTTTAGTGCATCAATCCTGTCAAGTTATGTTGAATTTGCTTCAGCAGTTTCAGAGGAGTTGATGAAAATGTGGTTTTTCCCATAGGGTCCTATGTTAAACCTAAGTTAAGCGCTGGCGGCCATGTTTTTTATGGGATCGAAATGAAATGAGCAATCTTTGTAAGGGACCTTCCATACATCATTCCTGTAAAGTTTGGTTGAATTTGCTTTAGTGGTTTCAGACTAGAAGATGAAAATGTGAATTTCCCATAGGGCCAATGTTAAACTAAGTTCCGTGCTGGCGGCCATGTTTTTGGTCAAATCCGAATAAATATCAAAATACCGAAGTTACTGAGCATTCTTTGTAAAGGACCTTTAGTGCATTAATCCTGTCAAGTTATGTTGAATTTGCTTCAGCAATTTCAGAGGAGTTGATGAAAATGTGATTTTTCCCATAGGGTCCTATG
>MJUU01043245.1:0-17222 GCA_002080025.1 Modiolus philippinarum
AGCGCCATACCATAATACGACCGCAAAATTTTTGCGGTCGTATAAAAAAGTAGTTGCACATCAATTCATGTACACATATGCATTTTTCTTGCATTTAGATACATACACATACAGTGATCTACCATTTTCTATGCTATCCTGAAAGCAATTCAAAATTCCTTGATACATTATGATTTCCAGACCTTGATTTTAAATTTGAGATTTCTGATATTTTTTGTGTTGTACTCTGCTACACACTAAAACTTATAGAGAGATTACATGTGCAATCATCATTGCAATAACAGTCCAATATTTGAACATCCGAGGGCATTAACATTCGACTTGACAGTCAAAAATGCAGTATACTTGCAGCATCTGTGAGAAATGTTCAAAAACAGGATTATTATGATAATTTCCGAGGGTTTTTTTTACCAGTATTTCCAATATTTTTACTGACCAAGTAATTTTCTGCCTGTATGACCAAGAGATCCTACGAATTTCAAAAACTCTAAAATAAAATAATGAAATCTCTAAGTTTTATCAAGATGCCAGAGGTGAAAATCTTAACAAAACTGCAGGGACCTTATTATTGACAAGGTTTTGTTTTAAATTATTTTTGTTGCAAGTAAACAGGGTGGCGGGATCTCCTAAAATCTAACTAATTCAATGTTCCTTACCTGAGTACCTATACTCCAGTAAAACCATCCTACATAAGACGGATGTCTACACCATGAGTATACACCATTAGTTACTAATTCATGTCCTGGCTGTTTTACATACTGTACGTAATGATTGAAGTTTGTTTTGGCTGTAAACATACTGGCTTTTCGTACAACCTCACCAAATATCACTAACAATATACCTACAATACTTATAATATGGAACTGTTTCAGACCTGAAATAGAAATCATAAAAGCATGGAATGCCTTCAAGATAATTTGTGGGAATATACTTTAAATATTTGAATGTAATACAGATTCAGTTTAAAGACTCTGAAATAAGTGTGTTTTATTAAAGCGACAGCCTTCTTTCTCATAAGAAAGATAAGCCTGCTGCCTGTGGCTATTTATATGTTATGACTGTCTATCGTTATTCTCATTGCCGGGCAATAGATGACAGCTTTTGCAAGAACAATTGCCAGTTTATTTTCTGTATGTTGATGAACCCGCATCTATGAGTATTACAGCATAGATGTAGTGTTGCTCAACATCCAGCAGTGAATTCTGCTCAAACGGTGCTAGGGGTCATGTTGAACTTACTATGAGGTATGAGCAAAGCTCACTGTTGAAGCCCTCAGATGAAAAACAACAATAAAAACATTGTTACATTGCTTGGTTTTACCATGTATTTGTAGAGACTTTGTCTCATATGCATATTCTTTCATGGCTTATTTAGAGGTACAAAAAATTCTCGTTTTGGATCCTTCATACACCTCTGGATAAGATTTCACTGCTTCTCTGACCTGGTAAGACTTGTCAAAGGAATATGGAAATCTTAACATCCAATGTTTGAGAATTCTTGATCTTGCACTTTCACATGTGTTTATAGATTCTATTATTCTTCCGTAAATGATGGTTTACAGTGTGAGATGACCCATGTGAGATCGATGTACACGACCTCGTCTCACATGGGTATTAATGACCAACCATAAGTGTTAATTTTTGTGATACAATAATCGTTACCATGACTAAACGTCATAAAACACTTGACATCACAATGCAAGGTGCACTCAAATGGCGACGACGTTACTCATAAAGTATAGGTTTCTAAATATTTGTTGTCATATTTTACTGAAGAAATAGCTACTTACATTCGATCAAAATCAAAGATCTGAATATCTTTCACTTACGTAAGAAATTTTCTGTAAGAAGCTATTAATCTTACCCTATTACACATTGTCTTTTGATCATCAAGTAAATATGCAAACATATTCAAAAGTTTGAATTGAAATATGTGTACAGTACACACAGAGTGTTTCAGTTACAAAACACCCAGGTCTGACATGAGTGAAAACACCATCAATTGCTGGTGAAATGCTTGTGTTTACAATATATTTCTATGTAATTAACAACAGGAAGTTTGCTGGTGCATTCACCAACATTTGCTGGTGTTTACAATGTGAAATATATCAGACCTAAGAGTTTTTTATCTGAAACACTCTGTGTGTACTGTGCAATCTAAATGGATAAGCAACAGAAACATTTATGAAACAATTTCTTTTGTTCACAATGTGTTTTACTGCATAATTATCCAAATTATCACAATCAAAGCACAAGTAGCTATTTTTCTGCAAAAATAAAATGGTTACTTACAAAACAGACTCGCACACCTAGCACAAATATGCAAAATGCTGACGTTAACTTAGAAAAAAAATACAACCTCCCGTCCTTTGTTTTTCAAAAAGTTGGATTTCTTTTCAATAGCCTACATTTATGCATCATCTATTTTTGATTGCTCTTTATATTTTAAATTTCAATTCAATATGTTCAACTTCTCCTTAGTCTTTAAATTGCCTTTTATTGCAAGTTAAAGTCTTGTTTCTCTTCTGAGTATTCTTATAAAAGTCTCCATGCAAATTCCTGATCACTTAAAACCCTGCAGTATTAAAGAAAGTTGTCAGGTACAAAAAAAAATGTATGTTACAAATGGAATATAGGACATTTTGTTTTTGATACAGACTTTATCACGCCCAGTATCAAGTGAGCCTGTCAGGGCAAGCTTGATGTGTTTTGCTGCGATAAAGTCCATATCAAAAACAAAATGTCCTATATTACTTTTATCGGTAATACACAAAATGATAAATACACTTGTAAACCTCTATAAAAATTCTAAATAAACTTAAATTTTTATTTAAGCACAGTTAATCTATTGTTTATTGCAATAATTGATATGCATTCCATATTACGTGTATGAACACGACAAATAGTACAAAACATGACGTCAACATAGCAACTGGCACGTGACGCCTTCACAGTGACCCGATATTTTTGTGATAGTGAAAAGTTCAGTGATACCGAGAATATCAGTCTCTGTAGATCAAAGGAAATTCATATAAATTACAGATAAAAATGTACCAGTAATACCCAAATAACCAGTTACATTATATTACAGCAATATGTTCATTGGGGCTTCTTTCCCGAAATCCCTTAATTTTTTCTACACTTTACAGTTTCATGGGCGAGACAATATTTTACAAAGACTCTTATAGAGGCCGCTTTTCCCTGTTTTACGATGACTCTTAAAGAAGCCACTTTTTCCCGGTTCACAGACTCAATTTTCAGCAATTTCCGCTTCACACCGGACATCCTTTCCTGTTTTTATGTGCACTTTTTTGTCAAAATCCTGTTGTCTGCTGGCTTAAAGAGGCAAATCCTGCTTCTTGCTTATACCCCATCAAAACCCACTTCAAAGAAGACCTCAAAGTTTGAAAATCTTAAGTTTCTATGCATTCCTTACCTGGAAATAAATATAACTCTATAATAAATTCAATCCAGCTAGCTACAGCGGCCATTCCATACTCTCTGCTATGGTCTAACAAAAATGATTGTAATGTCAGCGATCTTGGATTTGTCACTGCTGTTGTAAAATATTCAGAAAAATGAAAAAATGTCAAAGCCATGAAGTAATATCCAAAGTACATCCATGATTCACTTGATGTTAAATGATATCCAAATCCAAAAGCATATCCTAATCCACCACTACGAATAGCAACCTGAAATAAAATAAATATCTAATTATTGACTGTAAATTAATGTTTGCAATCAAACACTACTAAAAGCAACCTTAGGGAAGTTCGCTACTTTTTTGAAAATAAATCAATGTAAATAGGATTTCAATTAAATGTGAATTATTGCTAGAAAATTAAAAAAGAAGTAATTTCAGTGAAAAAGTTTGATATGTTGATGATCTCACTTTTGAGTGATTGAAAATTTTGGGGGAAACTGAACTGCTCCGAGTTAAATATGTTGTTAACAGGTCAAATCTATATGCCATATGTGAAAACCCAATTAATGAATAGAGAACATATAATACATTTGTATGAGAGACTGTGCTTTTTGGTTCATAAATATAGCCCCAGATATTTTCTAACAGAGAAAACTCTAAAGATCTACTTGACATCTTAAACTCTAGATCATTATCACACTGTAACAGCATTAAAACTTTTGATTTCTCCACTCTTTATACTAACATTCCTCATGAACAACTAATATCTCAACTTAAATTCACTTTGGGTATACATCCAAGAATGTGTAAATAGGGACCAAGCCTTCAAAATCAGATGAAAAATTCTATGACGATTACTGAAGTTTACCAGCAACCTTTTTCCAGTTTGTATAATATTTTTTCTCCATATCTGCAAATGATCCTTCTCAGAAAATTTGAATAAAATCATAGAACTATGAAAAATGTCATTTCATGATTTCAAAGGTGAGCAAAATTGACAAAAATCATTCTAACATATACTCTAATAAACAGGTCAGATTCATCTCATGGGTACAAGACAGAATGGATCTGACTTAATGAATAAATATGAATTTTCCACGTACAAGTAAATTCCATTTTGACTCGCATGTGTGCATAAATACAGAGACAGTATCATTTTAGCCATATTTTTGAGTTATTCCATATATCATTTCAGCGATGTCTTTTCCATGTATCATATGCAGATGGGGGAATTACAGGAGGAATTCAAAGTGGGTAATATCTCATGGTTCGAATATGTATAACTCAAAGTGTACAAGGCTCAAACTGCAATTAATTTAGAAGGCTTTATTGTATACATAGAGACAGTGTGGATTTACAAATGTATATATAAACAATCATACATAGAGACAATGTGGAATTTATATATAAACAATCTCATTAATTTTATATTATGATTTTAAAATGGAAATTAATTTTATGAACAATAAATTTTGACTGTAAAAATACATATCCTTTTCAAACATGTCAAACTCCTACTTCCACCTACTAGTGGCCAGCAGGGACATAGGAAGGACATTTTAATGGAGTGTCATGTATTTTCACAAGTAAAGGTCGCTGAAATCTAAATATATAATGTGACTAAATTGATATGATTTTTGTCGCTGAAATGGAAATAAAGGGCTATGCCGAACGCAGCATGATACGACCACAGCATCTCGACCACTGAAATTTGAATAAGTGCAATATAAAGTGAATGTGGACACATTAATAATTAGATGGACACAATAAGGAGACTGAAACAATAATTAGCTGGAGACAAACTAGAAAAAACAAAAAACTGACATCTAAATCCGATGAGAAATAAAGAAATTACATTTATGTAAAAATTGTGAAAATTGTAATTTTGACCCCTTTGACCCCTTACAGCTCATAAACGGTAAGAGATAAGCAAAATCTGTTGACATACTACTGAAAGCTTAAGACAGGAGGAATGTAAAGAAAAAAATCCCATCGAAATCCGATGAAAAAAAAAATTATTTAATCTGCACATTTGCAATTTGGCCCTGTTTGGCCCCTCATAGCTATGAAAGGAAACATGTGATCAAATATCTAACAGTTTAGCGCCATATAAATTTTTCATAAGGAATCCATTGAAAAAATAAAGGGCTACGCCGAGCACAGCATGATACGACCGCAGCATGTCGAACACTGAAACTTAGACGAGTGTAATTCAAAATGAATGAGGACACAGTAAAGAGCTTGATACAGTAATTAAATGGACACAATAAAGAATTAAACCAGTAATTAGCTGCACACAAACTAATGCAAATATAAAAATTAGTGTTAATGATTCCTTGTATAGATCTGAAATGGTAGGAGGTATATCAAATAGATCAACGGTCAACATACTACTTTAACAATATGATAAGAGGAATCCGAAGAATTGAACCCATTAAAATCCAACAAAAAAATAAAGGATTTTACATATTTTGAAAATTTCAGCCCCTTTGACCCCTTTTAGCTCAGAAACAGTAAGAGCTGCACCAAATCCATTGACAAAATGCCAAATCTAACATTATATCATGAATCAGAAGAAAAAAGTCCCGTCAAATTCTGATGAAAAATAAAAATTTCTAATAGTTCCAAAAAAAATGCAATTTTGGCCCCTTTCATCCCTTGTAGCTCAAAAACGGTAGGAGCTACTTGAAACTTTGAAAGCTTATATCATGAAGAATCTTAAGAATAAAATCCCATCGCAATCCGATGAAAAATAAAGATTTCAGATATTTTGAAAATTTGTAATTTTGACCCCTTTGACCCCTTGAAGCTCAGAAACGGTAAAAGCTATGCGAAATCCGTTGACATAATGCTAAAAGCTTATATCAAGAGGAATCCAAAGAAAAAAATCTCATCAAAATCCGATGAAAAATAAAGATTTCACATATTTAGAGAAATTGCAATTTTGGCCCCTCTGACCCCTTGTAACTTGGAAACTGTATGAGCTACACAAAATCTGTTCACATACTACTGAAAGCTTATATCATGACGAATCGAAAGAAAAAAATCCCATTGAAATCCAATGAAAAATAAAAATTTTATGTAATCTGCATGTATGCAATTTTTGCCCTGTTTGGCCCCTCATAACTCGGGAAGGAAACAAATTAACAGAAATCTGATGGTGCAGCGCTATATTTATTTTTCATAAGGAATCCATTGTAAAAAATGGCATCAAAATGGGACTAAAAATATAAAAATAAAATTTTTATAAATTTGCCCCTTTTGGACCCCATTTATCTCATGAAGGGTACATGCGACAAGAAATCAATTGACATACACCTTATTCGAAATTGCCTCAGGAGCACACTGAAAGAAACACAATCAAAATCCGATAATTAATAAAAATTCTACAGCTAAATAGGTGAAAACACCCAATTTTGCCCTTTTTGGCCCCTATTTTAAAAACGGGACAGGCCATAATGACCAAAACTAATCCACACCTTCCTTTTGTGCCAAGGAACAATTGTGTTAAAATTTCATAAGGATTGATCAACTTGAACTTGAGTTATTGGCCAAAACTAAAAGTGTCTACAGACAACGGGGACGACAGCTCAATAAAATTATATGACCACAAAATTTTAGCGGTCGTATAAAAACTGCATAAAAATAGGATTAGAAATAAAAAAATAAAATTTTTGTGATTCGCCCCTTCTGGGCCCCATTTATCTCATGAATGGTACATGCGACATGATATCTGTTGACATACAGATTGGAAATTTCCCAAGGAGCACACTGACATAAAAACCCCATCAAAATCTGATTAATAATAAAAATTCTACAGCCAATTATGTGGACGCGGACGACCACGACAACAACAGCGCCATACCATTATAAGACCTCAAATTTTTGCAGTCGTATATAAATGTTACTGAATTGATATGCTTTTTGTTGTGAGATAGAAAAAATGTCACTGAATTTATAATCTTCGACTTGCATAAGTTTATCCCCTAACTGATAATTGTTAATGTTGAATGATTGCAATGTAAACATCACCGGTCCTAATACGACTATGCATATGGGCCTTAATCAAACAGTCTAATACATGTCATTAAGCTATTTGCTTGATTTGATTGAAGTTATATCAATAGCTGGACATGTACAATAACTTCAGTTTGGCAAAGTATGATTTAGGGAGATTTTTCACAAGAAATTGGAGCAAAATAGCACTGGCACCACAAGAAAAGGGCAGACTTGAAAAGGTCACTGGTGTCAAGAAACTAGAGGCTCAGAGACTGAGCCTGTATCGCTCACCTGGCAAAATGCTTCTACGCCATACATGACTAAAAAAAGATGTTTCCTTTACAATGGGGTCAAATGTTTAGCTATGTTCTTCATTAGCAACCATGTCTTTTGTCTGATCCTATTGAAATGAATAATTTTTGCAAAGGACCTTCTATACATTTCAGAGATGATGATTATAAGGATGGTTATCTCATTCCTGGCTCCAATGTTAAACTATGTTCTGCACTGGAGGCCATCTTTTTTGTCAGATCCAAGTACCTTCCATACATCCTTACTGTAAAGATTGGTTGAATTTGCTTCAGTAGCGTCAGAGGAGATAGCAAATAGATGCTTTTCCCTTAGGGTCCCATGTTAGACTATCTTCTGCGCTGACAGCCATGTTTCTAAAGGAATCTGAAAAATTTTGGCAAACTCCATAAAAGACCTTCCATACATCATTCCTGTAATGTTTGGTTCAATTTGCTTCATTAGCTTCAGAGGAGATAGTCAATATATGCTTTTCCCATAGGGTTCCATGTAAATGTATGTTCTGCATTGGCGGCCATGTTTTTTCGCAGATCAAAAAAATTTCGGCAAACTTATTAAAGGACCTTCCATACATCATTCCTGTAAAGTTTGGTTCCATTTGCTTCAGTAGCTTCAGAGGAGATAGCAAATATATGCTTTTCCAATAGGGTCCCATGTTAAACTATGTTCTGCGCTGGCGGCCATGTTTTTTCACGGATCGAAAATATTTTGGCAAACTAAGTAAAGGACCTTCCATACATCATTCCTGTAAAGTTTGGTTCCATTTCCTTCAGTAACTTCAGAGGAGATCGCAAATATAAATTGCTTTTCCCATATGGTCCTATGTTAAACTATGTTCTGTGCTGGCGGCCATGTTTTTTCACGGATCAAAAAAATTTCGGCAAACTAGGTAAAGGACCTTCCATACATCATTCCTGTAAAGTTTGGTTCCATTTGCTTCAGTAACTTCAGAGGAGATAGCAAATATTTGCTTTTCCCATAGGGTCCCATGTTCTGCACTGGCGCCCATGTTTTTTTCACGGATCGAAAAAATTTCTGCAAACTAAGTAAAGGACCTTTCATACAGCATTTCTGTAAAATTTGGTTCATTTTGCTTCAGTAGCTTCAGAGGAGATAGCAAATATATGCTTTTCCCATAGGGTCCAATGTTAAATCTAAGTTCAGCGCTGGTGGCCATGTTTTTTGGCCGATGGAAAAAATTTCAGCAAACTAAGTAAAGGACCTTCCATACATAATTCCTGTAAAGTTTGGTTAAAATTGGTCCAGTGGTTTCAGAGGAGATAGCCAAAATGTGAAAAGTTTAAGGACGACGATGACGGACGACAACGACAGACGACAAGTGATGGCAAAAGCTCACATGGCCTTTGGCCAGGTGAGCTAAAAAGGGCTTGCACCAGAAGTTTATTGCTTCCAAAAAATAAACTACAGTTGTCTTTTTATTTATCATATGTTTGTTTATCAATCTATATTTTGTTATCATCTTCTCCCAGGCATCTTCTATGTATATGCTTCCTGTTGTAGGAAAACCACTATTCGTGATATACAAAATACTCAAACTGACTTATACTAAAATGACTTAATCATTCTTTTTCTGGTTTCTTTCTTTAAAACTGATTAGGAAATCACTGTAAATATTGACTCTGCATGAACATTGACACTTGTAAAAGCTGAAACCACAGTGGTGTTGGCAAGTCTATGTTTGGAGGCTTAAATCAAAATTAGTACTAGTTTTTATGCTTCAAATAATGTTTTTGCTTTTTATGTTGCTTCTTGTTGATGGTGCTTTGCTTAATGTGCTATTTGTGTATTTTAATTTGTTCCTGATGGTGTTTTTGTATCTGTTATGCTAGTGCTGCAATTTAATTGTGCTTTGTATACACATGGTATATGCTTTTTCTTAACTATAATTAATATTATGTCTAAAATGTGTAGAAATGTACAGGAAGATTTGGTGCAGCTCCATCTCCCATTTACAACTGATCTTGTTTCTACAAACGCACAATACTAAGCACCCTGAGAAAGTACACAGAGATAAAGCACAGAGAGAAAATTGTACCCGGAGAACAGTCGTTTCCATTTGGACTGTAGAATCAGGAATGTACAACGTGTTGCATGTTTGTCTTAAATTATGTCTGTTATTGTTTAAGTCGATTTAAAAAGCTCCTTGGAGCTTTCAATATGTTGTATTGTTTTATCATTCATCGACTTATTTTAAATAAAGACTCTCGACTTTTGAGTGCCTTATCCACTAATCCCTTTTGGGATTCGAAGCCAGATATGTTTTTTGATATTGCTTGCCTCCAAATCCCTTATCAACCATTCATAATTCTATTCGGGAAATTATTATCAAGTACCCCCACCTCGTTCCTTATAAAATAACGTTTGAAGTTGGAAACGTACAATATCAGCGATTGTGGAATCAAGAATCCGTATAAAATATTGGACTTGCCTGGTATGGAAGTTACAGCTCCTTCTTTCCGACTGTCACTTTGAGATGCCTTCGTTTACGCCATTTTGTTGTTTAGAAGTTCAGTCACGTGATCAACAGAACGTGCTAAAGACTTTTTCGTGGTAAATTTTTGTCTCTTTGTACATTGCAGAGAAGGGAAAATTTTACCACGAAAAAGACTATAGCGAGTGCCTTCTAAAAATATCGATCAGGCCAAATAAAACAAGAGCTGTCACCGAATGGCAGCCAAAGATACCCCCCGCTCATTGAACCCTGAATCGATACGGTAAGTGCAAAATTAAGTTGGTGTGGACACAATACAAGTATGGACACAATGATATAATTTTCAAGAAAAAACTTTTCCCAAGGGTTCCAATGAAAACACTCTGTCTATAACAGACAAATATAAAATTCACCTTTTTCAGCCTATTTGACATTTTACACATCTACATATAGTGTTCTTCCTTTGTTTAAAGTTTCATCAAAATCATTCAAGTGGATTAAGAGGAGTTGTGCATAAGAGGTAACCCATACATAGGGAATCAATGAAAACTCAAAGTTGAATTATCTCCCCTTCTTGGTTTCTGACAATAATTATATTCCTTCATGCACATCTCCATATAGTGTTCTTACTTTGTGTTAAGTTTCATTAAATTCCTTCAAGTGGTTTAAGAGGAGTTGCGCTTACGAGGTAACCCATACATGGGGAATCAACGAAAAGTCGAAGTCTGATTATCTCCCCTTCCTGGTTTTGGACAATAGTTATATTTCTTCATGCACATTTCCATATAGTGTCCTTCCTTTGTGTAAAGTTTCATCAAAATCCTTCAAGTGGTTTAAGAGGAGTTGCGCTTACGAGGTAACCCATAAATAGGGAATCAACAAAAGTCAGTCGGATTATCTCCCCTTCTTGTTTTCGGACAAAAATTATATTCCTTCATGCACATCTCCTAATAGTGTCCTTCCTTTGTGTAAAGTAAAAGGAGTTGCGCTTACGAGGTAACCCATAAATAGGGAATCAATGAAAATTCAAAGTCGAATTATCTCCCCTTCCTGGTTTCGGACAATAATTATATTCCTTCATGCACATCTCCATATAGTGTCCTTCCTTTGTGTAAAGTTTCATCAAAATCCTTCAAGTGGTTTAAGAGGAGTTGCGCTTACGAGAAGTGTGGACAGACAGACGGACAGACGGACAGACAGGGTGATTCCTATATACCCCCCAAACTTCGTTTGCGGGGGGTATAAAAATATGTGTGGTTTCAGTCACCTGACCGACCCTAGACTTTTTTCACCAAAAAATGAAACTAGAGACTCACATGAGTCTGTATCGCTCACCTGGTCACTTGTTACATTTTCATTCTTGGATGAGGTACAAACTAAAAATCACAAACTTTGGAAGGGATCACCCAAAGACAATTGTAACCAAGTTTGGTTCCAATTGGCTCAGAAGGTTCAGAGGAGAAGACATTTGAATGCATTTCCCATAGAGTCCCTATGTTAAACTATGTTCCACGCTGGCGGCCATCTTGGATGAGGTAAGAACGTAAAAATCACAAACTTTAAAGGGGACCATCCAAGGACTATTGTGACCAAGTTTAGTTCAATTTGGCTTGGTAGTTTCAGAGGAGAAGATATTTGGATGCAGTTCCCATAGGGTCCCTATGTAATGTTAAACTATGTTCCCTGCTGGCGGCCATCTTGAATGAGATCACAAACTTTGAAGGAAAACATCTAAAGACTATTGTAACCAAGTTTGGTTCCAATTGGCTCAGTGGGTTCAGAGGAGAAGGCATTTGAATGCATTTCCAATAGGGTCCCTATGTTAAACTGTGCTCCACCCTGGCAGCCATCTTGGAAGATGTACAAACGCAAAAATCACAAACTTTAAAGGGGACCACCCAAGAACTATTGTGACAGTGGTTTCAGAGGAGAAGATATTTGAATGCATTTCCCATAGGGTCCTATGTTAAACTATCTTCCCCGCTGGTGGCCATCTTGGATGAGATGAAAACCTGCTGGACATATGTAGAAATTGTAGTTCTGGAAAACCTCAACACTTTTGCAATTCACATTTAACCTTTATCTCAAACAGTTTTTGAAATAAAAGTAAAAACGTTCAAAAATTGTGAAAATACGAAGAAAAAGCGGCAATAACTCCTATGTGGGTTGTCAGATTTTCTTCAAAATTGCAGGACACGTAGATCTTACTATGCTGACCATTTTTGATATACAATCTTCACTTCTATCTTCTATCAATTTCAACATATGAGACCAGAAGTAACGAAAAACTGAAAATTTTACGAAAAAAGGGGCAATAA
Organism: Modiolus philippinarum; assembly: GCA_002080025.1. Classification (NCBI taxonomy): domain Eukaryota; kingdom Metazoa; phylum Mollusca; class Bivalvia; order Mytilida; family Modiolidae; genus Modiolus; species Modiolus philippinarum. The sequence goes on from MJUU01043245.1 coordinate 12,502, forward strand.
CTCAAAGACGGTAAACGGATATTCTCCAAATTTGCAGGGCAGGTAGATCTCATCATGCTGATCATTTTTACCCACATCAGAATTTTGATATCTGTAATGGTTTTCGAGTAACTTGCAAAAAACAGCAATTTACCCCTATGTGCTATTTTTAGTAACAGCGGCCATGTTTGGAGGCGAAGATCTTTGAATAAAACTTAAAGGACCGACGGACGGACAGACGACAGACGCCGAGTGATGGCAAAAGCTCACATGGCCTTTGGCCAGGTGAGCTAAAAAGATAAAATAAAAAGAAATGACCGACCCTAGTTTTTCGGCCACTTTTGATTGACAAAGTCTTCGCAGAGATCGGAGGCAAGATCGTAGTTATTTGAAACTATAAATCGGTATTTTCATAATTTATCAACTAGTGGAATATTTATTAACGTTATTGGACGTTTTCTATTATGTTTTTGATGAGAAAAGAGCTCAAATGTGACGAAATTTTTTTATCCAGTCAGGAAGTTCTAGTGCAATCATAAATTCGGAACGAGTTTGGTGCAGACTATCATATCCGGGTTTATTTTACCTGTTATTTATTTTTCAAAAGCTTCAAAGCCCTATAAACTGCTATGGGATAAAATAAAAGCACACTTTAACCTCTTTTTTACACAACTAGCGAGTTAAATGTTGTCAATAGTCAATGTGACATAAATACAATAAATGTAGCACATTGTCAGCTACATCAACACTTTATCGATCACATGGTTTGTTGACATCTCAAAGTTAAGGCGGCTGATGAAAATTTTTCCGAGATGATGATATGAAAATAGAAATTTTGGTGGAAATACACTTTCTCTTTATAACTGTTAAGAATTTTCAATTCATATCATCATATTTACTAAGTCCCAAAGTGTTAACAACGATCTTTTTGCTTGAACCGAGACAAGCAATCGATCTTCAGGGAACTTGGACAAATCCACACCCCAACCCTCTAAATACTTCCTGGGATGAAAATGTGGGGATAATACATGGCTTTTTAGGGAAAGTTTCGATACACGTACATGTGAAGTTTTATATATAATAAACATGTTTTAAAAAAAAAAAAAATTTTAAATCCCGACCTACCAACCGTGTTTTTTTCAGAGGGGTGACCGGAACCACACCTATTTTTTTATTTGGCCTCACGTGACCGAACTTCTGAACAATAAAATGGCGTAAACGAAGGCATCTTGAAGCGACAATAGGAAAGAAGGAGCTGTAACTTCCATACCAGGCAAGTCCAATTCAATACTTTTACTGATCCTTGAACATTTGAAGGAAAATATGTCCTCCTTTGATTTGATTTCAAGACATTTTAGTCCTAAAACGTAATTTCGGCCATGTGTAATTTCGGACTTGGACGTTTCGGCCTGTCATGAGTATGTGACAATAAGTGTTGCATTCCGTACTGCGGTGAAACTTGGTAAAAAAAAATACAAAAATATTAGCTAAGTACTTCTTTCAAGGACGCATATTGAGTATTGACAAATATCCTTGCTTCTTATGAACTGATTTTGACCATAGACTCTTTCATATACCGGTATTTAACACCACTTGGTATCATTCAAAAACAACATCTACTCGATCCAGACTTCGTTAGAGATGAACTATAAACATAAATATGGTATTTGTAGTTAATTATAGGAGTTTGAGGTGAGCAACTTTGTAGCCCTCGGGCTGTTTGTCATCCTCATTAAATAAATAAAGCATTAAATTAAATTAATTATAGGAGAAGTTATTTTGGGTTTGAAGGTTACAGAAGTTAACCTTAGCTTAAAATGCGTGCACTTGAAGAACCGGTCATTTTCTTCAATAGAATGCCAAATTACAAGTTCAAAGAATTCAGTGCTGTTTTGGAATCAATCAAACACATAATCAAGGAATAATCATGTGACAAGTAATTGTTATTTTATTTTCATTTAACAAACAATAAAATCATAATAAAACAATGTAAAATGTTGTATGTTTTTAGTAGCTTTATGTGTTTTCATTTGATAAAAATTTCCGATCTATGGCCGAAACGACCAAGTCCTCGGTTATGCTATGGCCCAAACGTCCTGCTACCTTTGATTCCACAAATACTGATATTGTACGTTTCCAACTTCAAACGTTATTTTATCCAGAACGAGGTGAGGGTACTTGATAAAAATTTCCTGAATAGAATTATACATGGTTGATAAGGGATGCGGAGGCAGGCAATATAAAAAAACATCTCTGGCTTCGAATCCGAAAAAAAGGGATTATCTTATCCACCCAACCCAGTAACCCAGTACTCGCAGTAGTGGCATCAAAAACAGGTAGACCGAATTATCTGTCGTTTACAAAGCTACTTTTATCATCTATGTTCATCTTTTACTGATCTGACTTTTTATTTTTATTTCTTATTTTTTTATTGCTTTGTGACCACAAAGTAATATAAAAATAAGAAGTCAGATCAGTAAAAGATGAACATACTGTACAGCTCACATGGAAAACGCAAAATTCTTGTCATCACGGACAAATTTTGCAAAACGTGGAATTCCATCGCGATCTTGAACGTGGACAACTGAATTGAGAACGTGGACAAAATATTTACCTGTGTGGTCCCCTCGTGACATCGTGTTGAACGTGGAATCATCGTGGGTCAACATTTAGAAATTATTGAAAATATAACTAGAAAGGAATGAGCTTAATGTCAACAAGTGATCATTTTTTCCCAAAATTATTATAATCAGAAAGTTTGGCAAGTTGAAGTTAAAATAGAATTTTCTTTGCAACAAGTTTTCCCATGGGATCGTCATAGTTATTTTTGAATTACGATAATTGCAAGCCTCAAATACTTTGGTTGTTTCATTGCCGTGAAAAAAGCCATGTATTTTCTGTCAAATTAATGTTCTTTTTTTTCAAATATTTTCAAGCCGAAATGTGCACGGATGGAAAATAAAATAAAATGTTCAATGTCAACAGCAAGAATCCCTCGGCGTCTTATAGTTGCGTAATTGTCACTTGTCAGGTCTCGGCTTTATAACTTTTAGCAAAATATTCTGTCAAAAATCGTTTTCTATCAAATCTTTATCATAAATAGCTTAAAATTTGAAATAAAGCCTGGAAATAGCACTTAAAACAGGAGTGCTTTCGGAAGCCATTAGGTTATATACATAATAGATACGCATAGGTAATTTTCTAAAAATAGAACTAAAAACCGACCAATGAAAAAAATCAATATCTCAGGTGATATGAATACACATTAGGTAGAGACGCTCAATCAACAATTGACGCATGCTTTTGATAACAAATACACATCTAGGAATGTTGAATGTTTTATTTAATCATTTATTTATTTACATGCTTTTGGATTACGTTCATGAACTACGATACGATTGGGACAAATAATGAAATAATTATAGTCCCAGGATACGATTGTAGAAAGATGTAAATATTCCTCGCTTTGCATGTTTGCAACAAAATCAAACATATGTTCAGTAAAAATTAATTTCTCTGTGTGGCCGCGATGGTTCCACGAGGATTCCGTTTTCAAAAATGTGTCCACGTTGGTTCACATAATTTAAGGTGGACATCCGCGATCATCCACCCTGCTACACGGAATTAGCTAATCAGTCCACGTCGCGAAAATCCACCCAAAATCATGGACTTTGAGTTCATCCGTGTGAGCTGTACAGTAGATGATAAAAGAAGCTTTGTAAACGACAGATAATTCGGTCTACAAAAACAGGTATAACAAGAACTGTCGCCGAATGGCAGCCAAAGATACCCCCCGCTAACTGAATCCTGAATCGATATGGTAAGTGCAAAATTAAGTTGGTGTGGACACAATACAGGTGTGGACACAGTACAAGTATGGACACAGTACAAGTATGGACACAATACAAGTATGGACACAATGATATAATCTTCAAGAAAAAACTTTTCCAAAGGGTTCCAATGAAAACACTGTCTAAATCAGACAAATATAAAATTCACCTTTTTTCAGCCTATTTGACATTTTACACATCTACATATAGTGTTCTTCCTTTGTCTAAAGTTTCATCAAAATCCTTCAAGTGGATTAAGAGGAGTTGTGCATATGAGGTAACCCATACATGGGGAATCAACGAAAAGTCAAAGTCGGATAAGTCAAAGTCGGATTATCTCCCCTTCCTGGTTTCAGACAATAATTATATTCCTTCATGCACATCTCCATATAGTGTCCTTCCTTTGTGTAAAGTTTCATCAAAATCCTTCAAGTGGTTTAAGAGGAGTTGCGCTTACGAGAAGTGTGGACAGACGGACGGACAGACGGACGGACAGACAGACAGACAGGGTGATTCCTATATACCCCCCCAAACTTTGTTTGCGGGGGGTATAAATATTGAATTGATGACAATGACTTGACTCAGTACGTTCAATACATCTGAATGTCATCAACTATTTACACGAGTTCAAGTACACGTGGTCGTGGTAGTAATACCTCAAAACCTTGTCGATTTTTGAAGAAAACATATAGTGCTACGGAGTAAACAAGTCCACAAATAATAAATACTGGCAACCATGAGGAAAAGGACAGGAAACTATGATCTATGATAACGTAGCATGCATATCTAATTAGAACTGTGCTTGAACCAAGTAAAAATGTACAAAGACTTGTTTTGGCGTTTCTATTCAGCACCATTTTGAATTCTAAAATTAAAATCCATGCGGTTGTGGAAAGTAGTATTTTCCGGAAA
>MJUU01043245.1:17232-34392 GCA_002080025.1 Modiolus philippinarum
CGTGGTAGTAATACCTCAAAACCTTGTCGATTTTTGAAGAAAACATATAGTGCTACGGAGTAAACAAGTCCACAAATAATAAATACTGGCAACCATGAGGAAAAGGACAGGAAACTATGATCTATGATAACGTAGCATGCATATCTAATTAGAACTGTGCTTGAACCAAGTAAAAATGTACAAAGACTTGTTTTGGCGTTTCTATTCAGCACCATTTTGAATTCTAAAATTAAAATCCATGCGGTTGTGGAAAGTAGTATTTTCCGGAAACTGATAAATTCAAGTGAAATAATTAAGGTCTACATGGTACAAACAATTATGGGCGACTTTTATCTAAACTCTTATAACTATGAATTGCACAAAATATTTTGGGAAATAAAAAAATTAGGAGATTACTAAATTTAGCGACAGAGAGCGCCCGGGATTGTTAGAAGTTCCCGGGAGATGTAAATCGAATTTATAAAATAGAAAGCATTCATTTGGACAGGTCGAATTTTTAAAAGACACAAGTCCTTTGGACTGGACATATTTATTCATGACACCATTCCTTTGGACGTTGATGGATTTATAGAACAGACACCATGTATGCAGTCAGGCAACCGCCTTACAAAAATAAAAAGTTTACCGCAGTTTTGTGGCAAGTTTGAAGAATTGCACCATAACTATACCGTAAGTACGCCAGAATTATAACAGAAGGGGGCCAGAATTATACCGCTAGTGTTCCACAACTATACCGCACATGACTTGTGCCACAATCAGTGTGCAGGAATTCTAATTTGCATGCCAAAAACGCATTTGCCACAAACTTGCGGCAATGGTGTGCCAAAAGCCTTATATTTTTGTAAGGGAATACTCATTTGGACTGGACTAATTTATACAAGACATCAGTCCGTTAGACTGGATGGATATACACAATAGACATCAGTCCTTTAGACTGGACGAATTAACACAATAGATAGCATTCCTTTCGGGACTGGACAATTTTATACACTAGGCATCACTCATTTGGACTGGATAGATTTTATACACTTGACATCAGTAATTTGGACTAGACAGATTAATGTAAGACACCAGTCCTTTGGACTAGACGGATTTATACAAGACACCACTCCTTTGGACTGGATGAATTCATGCAAGCCATGATTCCTCCATCTTCGCTAGCCAAGATCCTTTCCTCTCCTCTTCACACGAGAGGAGCGGATCGTGACCCTTGAATTCCCCTAGAGTGGATGGATTTAAACAATAGATTGTAGCCTGTTGTTGGACTGAAAAAATCAAGTTATACAAGACATATATAAACCTTTGGACTGGATGGATTTATACAAGACACCATTTCTTGACTGGATTAATTTTTACAATAAACATCAGTGCTTTGGACTGGACAGGTTTATACTTTGAAGCCCCTTGTTCTGGATAGATTTATAAATAGACATTGTCTTTTTGGACTGGATATGAAAAAGAAAGGAAATGGGGTTAATGTCAAAGAGACAACATCCCAATTTCAGGTTAAAACGACCCAAAGGGTCACCGTACGGTCTTCAATACAGTGAGGAACCTCAATGAATGGATTTTTATGATCCACAGCCATTGGACTGGACGGATTAATACAACATAAGTCCTTTTGACTGGATTGATTAATATAGGACTACACAAAAGACTTCAGATCTTTGGACTGAATGGATTAATACACTAGAATTCAGTCCTTTAAACTGGGCGAATTTATACAAGATATCAGTTCTAAGGACTGTGCGGATTTATATATTAGAAACCAGTCCTTTGGATTGGTCGGATTTATGACCCAAGTCATCTTGGCTAGACATATTTGGTCATAAATTTGCTAGAGTGCTTACAAGGATATTTTGTCGACTTTCCAAGATATTTGGGGGCGTAACTTTAACAAAATATATCTCACTGGACTCATCTTCGAACTCGTTTGATGATTTTTTTTACTAAAGCTACTGCGTACTATATACTTTAAAAATCCAATGAGAAATACATTTGCTAGAGTGCTTACAAGGATATTTTGTCAATTTCCAAGGTTAAAACGGGACGTAGCTCCTGCAAAAATATTCCACCGGGACTCATCTTTCAACTCGCGTGAGGCACCCTTGAACTACAGCTACTGTTTAAATTATATCAAAATCCACTGAGAAATAAATTGCCAGAGTGCTTACAAGGTTTTTTTGTATATTTTCAAAGTCAAAAAGGGAGTAACTCCTTCAAATTCAATCAGGACTTTGAACTTGCTTAAAACTACTGTATAAATTTTACCCAAATCCATTGCGAAATAAATATGGTAGAGCTCTTATAAGGATATTTTATCAATTTTGAAAGTAAAAATAGGCATAACACCTACAAAAATATTCAACCAGGAATAATCTCTGAACTCCCATGAGCGGCTATTATTGAACTACAGCAACTGTATAAATATTATCCAATTCCAATGAGAAATAAACTCACTAGAGCTCTTACAAGGCTATTTTGTCAAATGTGGAAGTAACCAAGAGGCTCTCGAGAGCCTGCATCGTTCACCTGGCCCTTGAAGAGTCCTTAGTTAAACAAGAAGTGTTTGTGAAACACTACATATGCCCCCCCATTCGACACTAAAATCTATGAAAATACCCAATTAAACCCCTTTTAGACCCCTGTGATCTTGACCTTTGACCTTTTTTGCATATGTATGTTCCTCTTGACTAGACATATACACTCGCCAAGTATTAAAAGTCTATCTATAGTTCAAAAGTTGTTTGTTACCATAAAAAACACCAAATTCAACCCATTTGTTCCTGAAACGGACGGATCCCCTTTTGGTCTCTTGTTTATTGAAAATGGTTTTAATCCTTAAATGTATCTGGTTAACATGCTATAAGAAACCTACAGAAAAACACTGCATTAAGATCTGGCAAAAAAAGTTAAAAAATCTTTTTTTTCCTCCATTTGGTCCTCTTGTTTCTCCAGAACTCAAATTTGCCGGCATACTACAGCTGCGCAATTTTGTAAGAAATAGCATAAAGCAAACTCCGTCTCAGTAAGATAAATTATAAGGATTTTACAGTAAAATATTGGAAAAGCCAATTTAACCCCCTTTTAACCTCTGTGACCTTGACCTTTGACCTGGCCTATTTCTTTTTGGATATTTATGTTCCTCTTGACTAGACATATACACTTGCCAAGTATGGAAAGTCTATCTTACATAGTTCAATAGTTATTACCAAGGTTAAAGCACAGACACACAGACAGGGCAAAAACAATATGCCAAAAATTGTTCCAATATGCCAAGTGATCAAGGAGCAAAAATGTTAGTGTTTATCATAGTATCCAATGTTAAACTATGCTCCCTGCTGTCATCCATTTTGGATAAAGTGTGACTGAACACAATTTTCTATTCAGGGAACCACATAAAGATTATTGTGACCAAGATTGGTTCCAATTGACTAAGCAGTTGCAGGAAGATCTTTTTAATGTGTTTTCCCATTTGGGACAACAATAAAATTATGTTCCCCGCTGGCGACCATCTTGGATATACTTCTGATCTGATATACACCTTTTCTGCACCTTTTCTTTTTTTTTGACACATTCCCCGTTTCCCTTCTTTTTTCTACCTTTTCTGCAGTGGACCAATTACAGAATATTTCGGCCAAGTTTGGTTCCAATTGGCTAAGCAGTTTCAGAGGATATCTCTGAATGTGTTTTCCCACATGGTCTAATGTTAAATAACTAATTACCGAAATTACTGTGAATTTAGTTCCTGCCTATGGCCATTTCGACAGTTTAAGTCTCTTCGGTGAAGATCAAATCAAGTCATTTGGATATCCATTTACAGAATTATTTGTAAAAGCTAATAGAAAAAAAAATTACCAATAAAATCTGAATAGAAAACCAAAATAAGCTTAAGAAAGGGCTATGTCAGAGGAAGATACTCCTTAATTTTAACTTAAAAAAATTTTCAAATAAAATTTGTTTTCGGGCCAGCACTGAAAAATTGGCTTCTGGCTTGGTAAATACCTTCAGGATAAACAGTCCACCAGCAGGGGCATCGAAAAATGCCGAAAATGCTGTGAATTTAGTTTCTGGATGTGGCCATTTCAACAACTTATGTCTCTTCAGTGCAGTTCAAATCAAAACATTAGGAAATCCATTGACCAGATTATTTGCAAGAGCTTATAAAGAACAAATAAACCAATTTTCCCCTCTGAAAGCCATATGGATATAGCGCGGATCCGAAACACCTTTTTTGCAGGAAACCAACCAAGGGCTAATGTGGCAACGTTTGGTTTCAAATGGCTCAGTGGTTTCAGAGGAATTTAAAAGATCTTTAAGTATGATTTCCCATATGCTCCAATGTTAAAACTCTGTTCTAAGTTGACAGCGATCTTGGATATAGCAGAGGCTTGTTTAGGGGGGGCAATATCCCATATCCTAATAAGTATGGACGAAAATATCCCCTTGAAAATTAAAGATATCCCATTAATTATAGAAATATCCCATTTTCCATAGTCAAAATATCCAGTACTTTTTGCCCCAAATATCCCATATCCCATTAACAAAAGTGGCAAATATCCCGTATCCCAATATACCCTAAACGAGCCTCATAGCATGGACCTGAAAAGCATCTTTTTCGAAGGGGACCACCCAAGGATTATTGTGGCTGAGTTTGGTCCCAATGAGAAACATCAGTCGGTTATCTCCGCCATACAAAGTTAGTATAATATTGGAGATAATTTTAATTAGCATATGAATAGCCTCTTTTGATATTGAAATTAGAAACTATCTCTTCATAAACAACTAACATGGTACAGGGAGATAACCGATCAATGTTCCTCATTGGCACAGCAGTTTCAGAGAAAAAAATCTTTGAATGTGTTTTCCGAAGGAGTCCAATATTAAAATCATGTTCCATGCTCGCAGCCATCTTGGCTATATCGCGGACCTGAACAGCACAATTTTTGCAGGGGACCACCCAATGACTATTGTAGGCAACTTTGGTTCCGATTGGCTAAGCAGTTTCAGAGCAGAAGATCTTTGAAAGTGTTTTCTGAAAGGGTCCAATGCTAAAGCTATATTCACCGCTGGCGGTCATTCTAGATATAGCCAGGACTTAAAAACACCTTTTTTGCAGGGGACCACCTAAGGACTATTCAGGGCTGTTCCAGAATTAAATATATGGGGATACAAAAAGTATCGACCACGGCTGATGTTCGAACTTGACCAAGGTATCAGTGGTATTAACATTTGGTACATTTGTATAAACATAATGAAAATCTGTCAAAATTTGTAGCCATGAGTGTGCTTACAAGGTAAATTTTAGGATAAAACGGAGTCATTATTTTAGTCAAAGTCCCATAACTCCGTCATAAAGTCTTAACAGAAACTGATCTTCAAACTTGACCGGGTATTAGTGGTATAAACATTTAGTACAAATTTCATGAAAATCCGTAAAAATTTGAAGGCATAAGAGTGGTTACAAGGTCAATTTTTGGCCAAAACTGTGTTGTTTTTTTGGTCAAAGTCCCATAACTCCGTGGAAATGTATAGACCAAGTTGATCAAGGTATTAGTGGTATAAACATTTGGTATAAATTTCATGAAAATCCGTTAAAATTTGTAGGCATGAGAGCGCTTACAAGATCAATATTTGGATAAAACAGTCATTATTTTCCTCAAAGTCCCATAACTCCATAAAAAAATATCGACCGAGGCTGATTTTCGATAAACATTTGGTATAAATTTCCTGAAAATCCGTCAAAATTTTTAGACATGTCAGTGCTTACAAGGTCAATTTTTGGCTGAAACGGTGTCAAGGGTCCCATACCTCCGTCAAAAAGTATTGAACAAGACTGATTTTCGAACTTGACCAAGGTATTAGTTACATTTTGTATAAATTTCATGAACATCCGTCAAAATTTGTAGGCATGAGAGTGCTTAAAAGGTCAATTTTTTGATAAAACAGGGTCATGATTTCGGTCAAAGTCATAACTCTGTCAAAAAGTATCAACTAAAGCTGGTTTTCGAACCTGACCAAGGTATTAGTGATATAAACATTTCGTATAAATTTCATGAAAATCTGTTAAAATTTGTAGGCATGAGAGCGCTTACAAGAAAGTGTGACGGACGGACGCCCGGCATTTCTATGTCCCCGCTCCACGTTGCGATGGGGGACAAAAATACGCGTTTAATGAAACTATTATGAACCCAAGTAGAAGTTTAGAAGAGACATTTATAGCATCAACAATAATTTAAATGAACTATTTAAACTTAATGAATGCTTCTCGTTGGTGGCCATTTTGGATCTTATGTGAACTTCCTGGACACATTTTTCAAGGTGGGCATTCAAATTACCATTTGGACCAAATTTAGTTCCAATAGGAAAAGTAGTAGAGGAGAAGATCTTTGAATGTGGTTTCCCATAGAGTCCAATGTTAAACGAAGTTCCAAGCTGGTGGCTATCTTGGATATGACACAAACTTGCGAGACACATTTTTCAAAGACACCCAATGAAGGATAGTTGTAAGCAGGTTTGGTTCCAATTAGTCGAATGCTTTTCTTTAGGGTTAAATGTTAAAGTTAGTTCCACGCTGGTGACAATCTTGGATTGTAGACTTGTCAAACATATTTTCTAAAGAGGACTGCCTAAGCACTATTATGACTTTGATTCTAATTTGCCAAGGAGTTCAGAGAGGAAGGTTTTTCAATGTGTTTTCAATTACCCCTATGTTCTATTTTCAGTAATGTTGTAAGGTCATCAGTCACAATTTTGAATCTAGATAGTTTTTTTTACCCTGTAATTGATTCAAACCAAGTTTGGCTAAAATGTGCCCAGTGGTTTCAGAAGATATTTTTTTTTAAAGTTCACAATGGACGACGGACACTAAATGATGGCAATAGCTCATATGGCCTTTGATGCCAGGTAAACTAAAAAGTTTTTATATTGCATGGAGCTCGGCATTTCTTCACACAATTTGGCTACAATGGTTCACAGTCAGGCTTTCTATATTCTGATCTGACTTGCCTACATAGACCTGGCAATCCCATATCCACCAACTGGGAACGCGTCCAGCAGTGCTGTAGCCGGAGCCTCTGAAAACCGATGCAGGTGCCAGTTGGTCAAAGGGGAGATATTTTTTTTAATTCCAATATTTAAAGAGGCAACTGAAATGCTAATTGAAAGTATCACCACTCTGACCATATAACTAACTTGGTACAGGTAAGTAACCAACAAATGTTTCTCAATGGGAGCAATGGGTTCCAAAACTATATCAGAGGAGAGCAACTTTGTAGCCCTCGGGCTGTTTGTCATCCTCATTAAATAAATAAAGCATTAAATTTAAGCATTAAATTAAAACTATATCAGTTGCTAGTGGTAATTATGAATATAAAGAGTTAACCTGAAAAACAATTTATTTACAAGGGACTATTCATTAACTAATATTTCTTTCCAACAAATGTTTCTCAATGGGAGCAATGGGTTCCAAAACTTATCAGAGGAGAGCAACTTTGTAGCCCTCTGGCTGTTTGTCACCCTCATTAAATAAATAAAGCATCAAATTAAAACTATATCAGTTGCTAGTATGAATATAAAGAGTTAACCTGAAAAACAATTTATTTACAAGGGACTATTCAATAACTAATATTTCTTTCCAACTGGATCAGAAGTTTAAGAGTTGAAAATCTCAGAATGGGTGTTCCCACAGAGTCCAGTGTTAAATAGAGCTCATTAAGATTATTGCAGTTGGAGTTAACATATGTGTTATGGTCTCGTGTTCATTTACTCCATATTCTTTCGTAAAATATTAAACAATGTTCCTAGCTGTTATAAAACAGAGGCCATCTTGGATAAGGCACAGACTTGAGAACAACTTTTTCAGAGAGAAACTTCCATGAACTATTGTGGTAAAATTAGTTTCAAATTTTCCCAGCAGTTTCAGAGATCTTTCAGAGTGTTCAATAAGAGCCCAATGTTAAGAGTGTTCAATTAGGATCTAATTGACCCAGTGATTAGCTTCATCAAAATGTGATCTTGAAAAACAACTTTTTATAAGGAACCACCCAAGGACTATTCTGGTCAGGTTTCTGCTCTTTATTTTAATAAGATATGGTTTACTTGTTCATGAGATAATATCTCATGTGTACACTTTGTTTAATTAAGAAATAAAACATGGCCGCCATACTATATTGTCATTATAACATGGGCTTGAGTTGTTTTTGCAAATATTTTATCCCAAGCGTTAGCGAGGGGTAAAATATGCAAAAACAACGAAAGCCCATGTTATAATAACAATATAGTATTTGGCGGGTATGATTTATTTCGATTCTGATATGGAAATTTCACCCATTTTATACCCGAAGCGAGCAGCGACTATCTAATGGTTCCATAACCTTTTGATTTTNCATTTTTGGAATATGGATTTCCTTTGTTTGGGTTCTAGTGCTGCTGATGAGGAATTAATTTCCGAAAATTAAGATTATTGCAGCTGGAGTTAACATATTTGTTATGGTCTCATGTTCATTTACTCCATATCCTTTCGTAAAATATTCACTCAGATTAGCTCAGTAGTCTAACGAGATCACTGAAGATAGGTTCGAATGATCTCCTCTGGCAGCCATTTTGGATAAATGGAAAACCAAAAGAACTGTTTATAAAGACCACACAAGGACTTTTGTAGGGCAAGTAGTTTCAGAGAAGAGCTTTACTTACAAAGTGTATGCTGAACAAATGTATGGACGATGCATGCAAAGTGATAGCAAAAGCTCGCCTGGCTATAACCAGATGAGGTAAAAACCTAAGAATTGTACAAATTGACAGACATACTGCAGATGGATGGAAGACGGGGATAAATCATTATGCTAAACATAAATATCTTTTGTCTTCAAAAACATGTTTGTTTATTATTTGCATGTTAATATCATTTAAAACCATCCATAGAAACAGCTGCCATCTATGCTATCAGTGGCAATTCAAGATATATCCAAAGTTGAGTTTGTCACATGCCAAGGTCAAGGTCATGAGGGCAACATCCGACACAGAATGAAAGGTATTACTAAAAGAAATATACAGTTGAACTTCCATGGCTCGAACAACATTGGCGTGAGACCATGGATGTCTCAAACACTTTTTCTGGTCTCTTTGCTCAAATTTAGATACAGTTTGACCTCAATTGCCACAACACCCCTCTAGCTCGAACGGTTGTCCTGTGGGTGTTTGAGCAATCAAAGTTTGACTGTCCATATGACATATGAAATACTTTTCATACATTAGATTTACCATTGTAAAGTAGAACAAACCAGAAAATATACTCCCTCCCAAATCTTCATTTCTTGCAGATCTGTCAAGTCTCAAGAGATCTACTTAAGACTTACATGATCGCATGAGACTCACACAAACTTAATCCAAATTTGCGGCAAAATCCTTTGATCTTTGACAATTTTGGCAAATCTCACACAGGGCAATGTTCAAAACTTGACAGGTTGACAGGGACAAGAACATTTTTTTATATATGCAGAATCTTTGGCCTAATTGATATAAAGAACAGTAAATATTGCACAAAATCTGATGCCAAAGCCCAAACAGAAAATTCTCTATGGTATAAATGAAAGAAACTTTGATATATAATAGATACTCAGTATTCTTAATGAAGTTTGGCCCTTAAATGGCATGCACATTAAAATTTGAATGTTATCTCCTGGTAGTAAAACATTTTACTAAAATGTTATAATGATCCATTTGCTACAACAACAGTTGTGATGAATAAAGAAAACGCCATCAACTTAGTGCATACATGATACAACACAGCAATAAATGACCAAGTAATTCAATAAAGTGGTTTCAAAAACTGCAGTCGAGTTAAAAGAAAAGGAGACATTTTGTTTTCAACAGATACATGTATTTAATTGATTACATGAGAACATGACATTTATCTATCTTGATGTACATACAAGTATTGTAATAATCTACAAGTGACTGGAAGGAACACTTTTACTTTTGAACAGAAAGATTGTAGACCACACCGTATTTTGTTCTTTACCCCTGGTATCTTCTGTCACTTCCACTTACTAAATTTGCCAATCTCACTAAATTTCACATGTTTCATAAAAAAACAAGCACTATAAAACCAACTTATTTTCGGTGATCCTTCATTTTGCGTTATATCCCTCTGATAAAGTTCCTGATGAATTATCACTATTTTTGACTTCTGTTCATGTTTTAATGTAAGAATAAGAGATGTTCACAGTGATTAATATTTCCAATAGTTCACCCTTGCAAAAATCCCGAAAATAAATCTCTGACAGTATTTCAAACAATAATCTCCAAAACTGTTGTTGTTTGAATGAATCAAAAACATCTATTTTGTTTTCTAATAATAAGGCGACACAATATGAATGTACATGTATATAAGGTATATGTTGTACACATGTTTGTAACACATAATTTATCAATGCTCCTCCTAAACAAAGGTTTACCTCAATAAGATTTTTACATATAGCCCCAGGAAACAAAATTTTCAACAGAAATACTCGGTGTTGTAAATAAAGGATAAATATTGGATACTGACTGAATACATGTACAATGAGAAAGAAATAAAGAAGGACAGATACTGTATATATATATATATATATATATAATGTAATGCACGAGTCTAGCAATATGTTCAACCTATCATAATTTATTTCAAATTCAAAATGGAAGCATTCTTTAACACGAATCTGTTTAAAAAACACTGAATTTTCTTTAGAATGATATAATTCTAAATTAACAATGAAAATAACATTACAACTCATTTATTCAGCTTGTAGAGTTCTGATACAGTTTTTTCTTTAAAGACTAGTCTATGTACATGTATAATGTCTTTTTTTTTAATTATTCTGGGAATATCATACAATCATAAACATAAATTATCAATTTTAATATTTAAACAACCTCAAGATAATACTTGTATATTATTTTATATTCTGCTAAAGTGAAATATCCAGGTTAATCCTGCAATTGGATTGGTCAGCTTGATAGGGGGTTTGAGACCCTATCCCTGTGGTAGCAGAAACAAACTCTTTAAAGGAAAATTGTAGCAATTCTAGCAGAATATAATTATTATTTGGGCACAGGGGATATAAAATATAGACAGGGTATATGAACCCGTATCCCCTGTGAAGATTCCCAAATAACATATAATATCTCAAGAATTTCAAAGTAACTTTACTATTCCCACAAAATTATATCTGAAGGAAAGATTTTACATTCTAATACAGATTGATTAACAACACCAACTAGACACCTTTTTCATCTAACAACATGAACAAGTACGCAAATTTGTATAGAGTTACAAATTTCATATAATGTTCAAATAAATGTTTTCCTTAGTTCCACAGAATAATCTCAGCCTCCTTTTAATCTGATGTTAACATCTGGTTTCATATAATCCACTCCTACCGATATATCTCACCCACTTAATGACATCGTGATCACTGTAATTTAGCTTCGGTTCAAATACTTTCAGATACCGTACTTTAAATCCAGATGGAGCAAATGGAACCTAAAACATAAAATTAGAAACCATAAGGATACAATGCAAGTTAAAAAGATTACCCTCATACATAAATATGATTTTTTTATACACTTTTACAAAAATGTTTCTATAATGAATTTATGTTAATGCATTTAAGTGGAATTATCAGACTTCAGACTTTTTTCCAACTACATTGTACATTTCCAAAACCAGCAGTATTTCTTCAACAAACATTTTCTAAATGGAAATATTATTGTCTATCCAACAGGCTTTCCCTTCAACTTACTCAGTGTGCTCATGAGACCATACAAGTAAACTGTTTCTTGTCTTTGTAGTGTAAGGAAATTTGACACAGGCATGGGTACTGTATGGGTGTTATATTTCATAGGGGTTTTAATTTTTTGCGCTTTTTAGTTTCACAAGATAAGTGCTAAATTAATACCAGCGAATATACTGTAAAAGCAGAAATATTTGTGGAGGATTAAAGTGAAACTACACTCAAAAATGAAAATTTGATATGTTGTTCTTTATGCATTAAATATTCATAATACTCCGATATTAATATTATATTTTAACAGATAAAGTACTAAAAGTACAAAATTGATATTTTATCGTTGTGGGGACAGCCATTTTGAACAGGTCGACGAATGGTCAGTAATGAATAACTAATAACCGAAATATATAGAAAAAGAAATAAACTACAATGGCCAGTAAGACAGCATTTCTACTACACAATTCTGTCAAATAGCATGATTTTTTAAGTACAGTATTTTCAATACACATATATTTTCCTCGTTTTAGTCAGAGAAACATAAAACGTATGTCTCTCTTAAGAATAAATTTAATTTGACGGAATCAACCATAATGCATGCATATTTTTTCAGATCCATACATAATTTCGTCTATTTTAATAATAAAAAAAACAGACTGATTTGTTTCAAACGATTGTAAATTGTGTCAGATGACAAGATTGTATATTATGTGTCAAATAGCCACATGCTGGCACGAGACATGTTGTATAGGTCACCTGCTGATCGGAGATGGTAGAATATACAACAGGTACAACAGGTGTCTTTTGGCAGTCCAGGTATTATTTTCAAATCCATACACATTTGAAGTGTGTTCCCGTGATTTCATTCCTGTGGACTCTTTTCGCAAAGAAAAATAATATAAAGCATTGACCTTCCTCGGAACAAGCATTTATTAATAATATCCGTAAGAACCAATTATGTATGTCATAATCATTGCATATTTTGGTTGGAAAATCTTCCATAAGAATATATTTTTGTCCATGTAGTGCGTTACAACCGAGCATAATTCGCCGATCGTGAAGATTTCTTAGGCAAAAGCCGACTGAGTTATTTCGCTTTTAAAGTCAAAAGCGTAAATGTAATGTATAAAACAGCTGTCCTAGTGATCTGCAAGAAAAAAAACAAAACAAAACAAAACAAAGAAAAAAAAACAAATCAAAAACAAAAACAACGATGCCTGGAGTCATCAATATTAAATGAAAAAGTAAGAGTTGACATGTCTGCAGTGTTCCTGGCGTTTGGGCGATTTTGCAAATAAATAATTTAATTTTGATGCCAGTGAAAATAAATATTATAATTCGAATTATCATTAAAATAAATAAGTTAATTTTGATTTGCAGAATACATTTTTTGTTGCTAATGCAAATAAATAATTCGATGTGACATTTGGTGAAAACAAATAATTTGTCCGAGATTTTTGTGAAAATAAATACATTTTCTGGGCAAAATCGCCTAAGCCCTCCCCTGAAAATCAAATAGTCATCCCCTAAATTCAAAAGATTTATTGAATTGTCATTAAAAGGGTGTACTGTCTGTTTTACACCTTGTTTGTCTGCCAGGTGACACATGATTTGAATACACAACTAAGTCATTCTGGATGCCGACCGTTAATTAATGTTTGTTTCTGTTAAATAATTCACAAAATTTTTAAGGTATTGGAGAAGCTATCATACGTTGTCTTTGTTAACTTTCATTGTTTATGTAAAAAATAAATAAAATGAAACAAAATAAAATGAATACATAAATAGACAATCTAAATGTTACAAAATCGAGGGCACAATAGTTTCTAGTGGAAGATGCTCTTCGTGAAAACTTACTAATAAAACATTACTAAATTGACAGATTTTAATTTAATTTTGTTGTCTGTATCGGTCTAAAATACAGAATGCAACGACGATTTGGTTATCGATACAATTTTCATCTTATTTACAAGTCCTATCCTCCCATCAAAGCTTGATAAATTTTCGTTCAGTACTTTTCAAAAAGATAATTTTCGTGAGTTAAGTCTGATTTTTTTTAATCAATGATATTTGATTAAAATGGCATGTTGAAAATTAGTTCTTATCTATTTTAATACTTCTTATCTATTTATATATTTTCTGTTTGTATCGACTCGCTGTGTATTTCGTTTTATTCAGAAACATCACAGGTAAATGATTTCCCTCAAATCATCAATGATTTTCACACCTGCAAGGTGACATGTGACCAATTATCCAATTTACGAAAGTAGCAATAAACAACTATTGTGACCGTCTACATCAATGGTTCCAAATGCCCCAGGTAATATCAGAGAATGTTACCTGTTGTTTTTTGTTACATTTTTGTGTAATTATTTTATGGCAACACATTCCATATTTTCTTCAATAAATACAGACGAAGAAAAACACATTTCATTGGGATTTTGTAGACATTTCTGATGCATTATTGTGGATATTTAAAACTGAATAAATGAATAATATGCATAAGGGAATAAAACGAAGTTTTTTGTAACTGCATTTTGCATGCACACTTTCAGTTGCAATAGTTGGTACATCGTAGTGATCTTTAACAGTATGGTTAATGATACGAAATTTTTGTCCAATCAAACGGTTCAAAAGCAATCATGTGATTAACACGTGGTTAAAGTATCTATGACGTATTGAGATACCGGAAGTGATCCAGATTTGAGAAAAATTGAATACAAAAACTCAAATTTCTCTAAAACCACTTAACAGATCGAGGTCGGGTTTTCACCAATCGATATAGAATAGCGTTCTTTTCCACATATGTAATTATGGAAAAAAGGTGTAGTTTCACTTTAAATTTTGTTTATTTTGTGGGTAAGAGTTAGCAACAAATCAAATCCCAACGAATTTAATTCCAGCAGTAGTATTTCCTATGTATTATATAGATTCCACGAAAATTTGTCTACACAAAACAGTTCTAAGGTAAAATTCACAAAAATAAATGATTATACAGTATTACTGCATAACTGAATATAAATGAACACAATGAATTTAACTGAGATTCTGCGAAGATAAAACCCAGCTAATAAATCCATGTCTGAAAACCGCGAATATAAAGAACTAAACATACAGTATATCTGGAAGCAAACTTGTAAGCCATGTCATAATGCCTGAAATGACATTGATATGTCTTCAACCAAAAAAGGAGAATTTCTGGAGAGCTTGCACAGCCAGAAGAAGTATATAAACACATGTACAAAAACAAGATGTGTTTGTGAAACACTACATATGCCCCCAGATTCCCAATTTTACCCCTTTTGGACCCCTATGACCTTGACCTTTGACCTTTGACCTATTTTTTTTTTGCATATTTATGTTCGTCTTGACTAGACCTATACACTTGCCAGGTATCAAAAGTCTACCTTATATAGTTCAAAAGTTATAGCCAAGGTTAAAGTTTCGGACAAACAGACAGACAGACAGGACAAAAACAATATGCCCCCCGATCCTCGATCTGGGGGCATAAAAATTATAAAATCTTTCATCAATTTTTCTCAATACCGTAAGATATCAATACCACATTTCTGTTTTGAAAAATCAAGTTTTATAATGTTATTACATGTATACATGTGTATGTATAATTTATTCCATGTATTTACTTCTTACTTTTGCTGAGTCTGCATTTAGAATTTTGGATTTCCCTGTTCCTATATATAGTTATAGGCTGGTTTAAGCCAACATTTTATAGAATGTTAAAAGTTTTTTCCTAGAGTAACTCTCATTCCTACCACCAATAAGATTATAGCAGAAATCCTGCCATATCAAGAAATAATCCTAATCATTCAATAGGCCATAATAAAAAAGATCCTAGTTTCTCATTCCCTCCTGTCAAGATTTTCCACCTCCTTCATGAAATATTTTGATTATTTTGCATATTTATGTACACCATATTTTACCATAAAACAAAACAAAAAATAAATAAATAAAATTTTTCAAGAAGTTTGAGGAGAATGTCAGATTTTTTTTATAATGGCCCAATTAAAAGTTAAAATTCAAATGATCTGCTCATCTGTTTGCAACTATCTGATACAAACTATAATGTCAAATGCTTTACCTCAAAGTTCATGGAAATTGGTGGTCTAGTCCATTTTTTCTTTTCACTAGTATTCAGCAACTCAATTTCAGCACTTAATTGGCATTCTTTCATACCACCCATTCTCTTAATTCTGCAATAATATTAACATCATTAGATATTCATGCATTTCTACATTGTAATAAACATATACATAAAATGTATGAGAGTAATAATTCCAGATTAAAGTGATGCATCCTTCAAGGAAATTCCTTTTGTTATGAAATTTTTATCTCCAGTTCTCATATACACTATGTATTAACTATTCATGATTTAATAATTTATACAAATGTATGCACAACAATTACCTAACCATGAATGATTTTATTGTCAAAAACGCTTCATTTTGGAACTTTCAAAGCTGTGGAGTGCATCAAAACTTCATAGAACAAGAGGCTCTCAAGAGCCTGTATCGCTCACCTGGACCATGGCCAATACATAACTTCAAATCAACTTATATGTTAAAGGGTCTCATTTTCAAACTATGTAACTAAATATATTATATGATCCCACTTTAATTAAACTATTTTTCCTATTGCATGCCATCTTGGATATGGGATGGATCTGCAGGACACAATTTTAAAGAAAATTAAGTATTGTGCCAAAGTTTATTTCCAACTGGCCAAATGGTTTTAAAGGGGAAGTTCAGTCAAAAATCAAAATTTGATATTCTGTTATTTAAATATCAAACATCGATGATACATCGACAAAAAAATTATATCTTTATCTATAAAGTCAAAAAACGAACTTAGAAATGTCAAGAAATTACTACTGGGGGTCCGCCATGTATACATAGGTGGCGACACAATCGATATCACAACATCTAATTACCACTGTACATGTATACTGCGGAAAAGTGACACATACAATTATTATAAAAATAACATTGTGTTACCATGCGGAATTTATAATTACATTTTCGAATTACAGTCAGGTTTTCCGATTTTTCAAAAATCAACGAAATATTTTGCTTATTTTTAGCATCTGTATAGGTGATCGTTTTATTATTTTCGTTCTCATATTGATAAGGACATAAAAATACTGAAAATAATCTCTTGATATCTACTTTTAGTTTTTTTTTCTTTATTTTCATCATTTTTATGAAATTAATCTAGGATTCAAAGGAATTCTTTCCTAAACAAAAAAGAATAAATAAATCGTGCAAGCAGAATAATATTTATAATATTGTATTTCTAAACCATCTCTGTTACCGTAATTTCCGAGAGATGTGAATATGTATATATATTTTTTAATTTGTGTGACTACCTGCATGAG
>MJUU01043245.1:47345-62714 GCA_002080025.1 Modiolus philippinarum
TTTTTATAAAATTCAGGTTTTGAATCTACATGATGACTTACTTTATTGGAATAAAAACTTTTTGATCCATAAATAAATAAAACCTATCAATTTTATCCAAAAAAAAAAAAAATTTTCTGAATTTTTGAAAGATAACTAGGTTGTTTTTGTTCAAAATGCAAAACTGATACACTAGTAACAATTAGGATAAAAAGAATATATATTTTCTATTTAGTAGCTACAATTACATTGCTTTGAAAATACAAGGTATTTCAGGTTTTTCTGTTGCTTTTCTTCCAGTAAAATATATGAAACTTTTTTATGTCTTCATTTGTTTCAATGTGGCTTTGAATTATAAAACTTTGGTCTATTTACAATAAGGGAACATATAAATCTAAATGATTATTTGAGTTTGAAAAATTGCCAAAAAAATTTTTCGTGGTGCCATTTTTTTTTTAATTCACCCATTCAGCAAATTGTATTTTGACTGTTTATCTATGGTTGTGTGCTTGGGTTATAGTATAAAGAATTTAAACAATGGGATGGATTTTTGTTTGTGTCAACATGATCATGTCGGCAACTTCACGGCTTCACCTGTGTTACAATTATCCTGTGTAAATTTGTTTTGATATGTCCAATTAATGATTGGAATGACCTGACAGTTATTCACATTGATGTGATAGTGGTTAATTAAGGTGAATTGAAATATACTCATGTCTAATCTATATTATATATTATCATCGGCTAAAGAGCTAACATAGTGAGTTAGGCTGCAAGTAGAAATCTATTATACCGTAAGGCGAAGCCGCACAACAGATTTCTACTTGTAGCCTAACTCACAATGTTAGCTCTTTAGCCGATGATAATTTGTTTGTCTTCTGTGTACAGTTTCCACAAGTATTTTGTTCTATTAAAGATTATATCACAATATAATGTGTCACACGTATAAAATAATCTCCATATTTGTAAGCGTGCTAAAAATAGCCATTTATTGATTTAATGTAAAGATTGGTTCAACACTACAAGGTGCTACACAAATACGTACGAGAAATATAATGTCCTTTTACAATGAACAAGAATTTAAAAATTGCCCGTGCACTTTTTTGTCACGAAAAAATGACGAATAATGATCCTCATGCACGACTGCATGTTAAATAAAAATCGGCAAACACGTAGCATGAAAATAACCCTGTGCAAGCCTCAAATAACCCACGTGGTTGTGTTGTTTTACTCGTCAACAAAGCAGTACAATAACTTTTCGCGCGGAAACACTGTAGTTTGTAAGAATTGTATGAACCAATCACCGTTTACAAAAACCTCGACACAGAAGACAAAAAAGTTTGTGATGAACATGGATGATCAATTACAGCAAAAAATAAACAGGGGCCCTGTTTATGCACAACAGTAGATGTGACAACGTTGTTTGGCATTTATAACTCCGTACAAAATTTATTGAATTAAAGAAAAGGAATAAAGATGTTGTTAATTAAAAGTGAACCATTGTTATTTGATCATACCCCTATCAGATTTTTCTCCTATTCTGTTAAAATTCTACTTTGTTTTGATGGGGCCCCGATTATGTATAAAAATTTGATATGGGGAATCCCATTTTAAATATGATGAGATTTACGTTCTGTACAGCATAATTTTACGAAAAATGTTGAGTAAACTATCTATTTAGATTGTAAGAAAAGATTAAAACAACAATTTATCTGGCCCCTAGTGCAAGAAGGATTGGAAGCAAGGAATTCCCAAATGAATATTTTAAGGTAAAGGGAGATAATTATAAATTATATTAAAGTGCTGAAAGTACTGCGTAGTGTTGTTGGGGATTGTAAAAAAATGAAAATGAGGCACAATACTAATAAATTACCATCAAAAATGCAGGATTACGATGGGATATATTAAAAAAAAAAAAACACATGAATACTATTCTTTGTCAAGATTATATTATATCTCTTAGAAAGAATTTTTTCACGCCTTTGTTTGAATGATGTATTTCTACATCATATTAAATTATTTCAAACTGATTAAATTCCTTTTCTATAGTAAATTTATTGTTAATTTCTTTCCTTTTTGGTAAACAAAAAAATAAATTAACGTTTCTGGACTATTTTACTTAAATTTTTTGTTGGCTGTAGGTGTAATCAGAGCATGCTGCAAGATCCACACTTTACCATTACCAATTTATTTGGAAGCTCTCTGGATTGATCCTTACACGTTTTATGCACATTGACATACACTTGCAAAATATTACAATGGATAGAAAGCATAGATGTATTTTTATTAATAAAGAAAGGATAATTTAATCAATTTAAAGACATTTTTGACCATTAAAGAGTTCTACAATATCTCTAACTTGTCCATCTACGGTTATCTTCATGTGAACTAGGAAGCAACATGGCCTCACGGGACAAACACGATCTCTAAACTTTTTATTGATTGTACACCACAACATTTTTATTGATGAAATATACACAAACTATGAACAAAACACATGTCAATTGGTTGTTCTCACTGCTTTCAACAACAACAACAAAATTCTGACAACAGGCTATGTGAATGGCTTTTGTCATACATTAGCCGCACCTCTGTATATACCGCGGGGCGCTGTGGAAGGAAAAAAATAACGGCTTATTTACCGGAAAATACGGTATTTCAGTTCAAACTATTTAAATTTACTATCATTATTCATGCTTACTCTCACACATATCTAAACTATATAATTTTGTATTTGAAATAATTTTAAATCAAATACAAATTTAATTAGAGCCAATTTTATACACCACAATCAAGTCCTGAACGGACCAAATAATATGAGGAAACAGGGTATCTTGGATGACCACTAGACACAAGACAGAACGGTAAAAATTGTTTAAAATTGCTGAAAGTGGACATGAACATGTGTAGTCTAAATACTGAAAATATTAAGAAAATTACAAGAGTGGAAAATTTTAGGTTTCCCAGGTCTACCCCCTTAAATGAATGTTAATAGGCTTGTCCTTCACAAGCGATCGATCGACATCTCTTGAATGGTTTTAATAACTTTTCAGCCACTTCGTGGCTTTTGAGTTAAAAAATAAAATGACATGTCCTACCTTCCTTAACAGATTTTAATGGACTAGCCCTAACTCTACTTACTTCCAAACAATAGCATTTTCACTGGCTTTGTACTTGGCTTTTCCCTTCATACAGATTACCTGAACACCACTTGTATTTAGAGGTGTAGGAATACGTACCTAAAACAAAGCATTGATTTAGTACTTAAAATCAATATCCAATTTACAAATTTAAGTATTCAGATTCACAAGATCATAACCAAGCACATTGAATATATTAATATGTCATAAAAGACGAAATGTCTGACTGCTGTTTCTTTTGTTTTTGTCTGTGGTTAAGTTTGTGATGTAGCCCAGGCAAACAGAGAATCTTGTATAATTAAGCCCTAAACCTAGGGGAAATAACTCTGTTCCAAATAACTCAACATTAGATTCAGAAATTACAGTACCTTCAAATTTTTTATGTTTTGTAGGTTCATTTAATATTTATCTGTAATTTTTCCCCACCAGCTGTATTAAATACATGTATTTTTAAACAGTAAGGCCATACATAATTAATTAACTGGTTCTCAGACAATTTTTCAGGGATGTGATTTTGAGCTCACCTGGCTAGAGCCAGGGTGAGCTTTTGCCATCACTTTTCGTCCGTCGTCCGTCCAGCGTAAACTTTTCATTCAAAGATCTTCTTCTCTGAATCTACTGGGCCAATTGAAACCAAACTTGGCCACAATGGTCCTTAGATGGTCCCCTGCAAAAAAGCTGTTTTTCAGATCTGCGCTATATCCAAGATGGCCGCCAGCGGGGATCATAATTTCAACATTGGACCATATGGGAAAATACTTTCAAAGATCTTCTCCTCAAAAACTACTGGGCCAATTGAAACCAAACTTGGCCACAATAGTCCTTAGATGATCCCCTGCAAAAAAGTTGTTTTTCAGATCCGCGCTATATCCAAGATGGCCGCCAGCCGGGATCATAGTTTTACCATTGGACCCTATGGAAAAACACTTTCAAAGATCTTCTCCTCTGAAACTACTCAGCCAATTGAAACCAGACTTGGCCACAATAGTCTTTAGATGGTCCCCTGCAAAAAAATTGTTTTTCAGATCCGAGTTATATCCAAGATGGCCGCCAGCGGGGATCATAGTTTTAACATTGGACCCTATGGAAAAAGACATTCAAAGATCTTCTCCTCTGAAACTACTGAGCCAATTGAAACCAAACTTGGCCTTAATAGTCCTTACATGGTCCCCTGCAAAAAAGTTGTTTTTCAGATCCGCGCTATATCCAAGATGGCCGCCAGCGGGGATCATATTTTTAACACTGGACCCTATGGGAAAAGACATTCAAAGATCTTCTCCTCTGAAACTACTCAGCCAATTGAAACTGAACTTGGCCACAATTGTCCTTAGATGGCCCCTTGCAAAAAAGTTGTTTTTCAGATCCACGCTATATCCAAGATGGCCGCCAGCAGGATCATAGTTTTAACATTGGACCCTATGGGAAAACACATTCAGAAATCTTCTCCACTGAAACTACTCAGCCAATTGAAACCAAACTAGGCCACAATAGTCCTTAGATGGTCCCCTGCAAAAAAAGTTGTTTTTCAGATCCTCGCTATATCCAAGATGGCCGCCAGCGGGGATCATAGTTTTAACATTGGACCCTATGGAATAAAAACTTTCAAAGATCTTCTCCTCTGAAACTACTCAGCCAATTGAAACCAAACTTGGCCACAATTGTCCTTAGATGGTCCCCTGCAAAAAAAGTTGTTTTTCAGATCCGTGCTATATCCAAGATAGGCGCCAGCGGGATCATAGTTTTAACATTGGACCCTATGGGAAAAGACATTCAAAGATCTTCTCCTCTGAAACTACTGGGCCAATTGGATCCAAACTTGGCCAAAAGAACTGCACCCAATCCAAAATAGCTGCTAGTCTGGAACATAGTTTAACTTATGGTAATATAACATCAATGTTTATTAAAAAATTTGAAAATAATGCCCTTAAAACATTGGGACTATTTTAACTGCATATGTCAGCCGTGGCCCAGGTGAGCGATACAGGCTCTTGAGAGCCTCTTGTTTTTATCTTTTTATCTGCCAAAAAAAGATGAGGCAGCTTTTTACATTGTAAGCACCAAAAATGTGGTGAGGGAGGTGATTTTTTGTTTTAATTTTATTGAAAAGGCAAAAAATAGAATCAATGAGGGTTTTTTTTAAAGCCTCAAACTAGATTAGGGACCAATAAATCATTTTTTATGGCCTAAATATACTATAATTAATTTTGTTGGAATATATGAAAATATTTACTATAAATTGTAAAATACATGTATTATTTGGGTCCAATTAACTGCTTATTGTAAACTTGTTCCAATATGTGTATATGAAATCATAGCCTTTGTAGTAATTCTTTTTCCAGATTTTTTTGCAAGTTTTGGACTTTGTCATTTTAGCTCAATGCAAACTATATGGTGACCACCTGGTATTCACTCCTCCTAAACCGCTGATTGGAATTTCATGAAACTTATGCAGGAGCTTTATTTCATATTGTAGATGTGCAGCATGCATTTTGTTCTCCAATAATTCTTTTTTTCCAGATTTTTGACATGTTTTGGACTTTGTCAAATTAGCGCAATGCAAACCATATGGTGACCACCTGGTATCCTCTACTCCTCTTAAACCATCGATTGCAATTTCATGAAAGTTATTCAGTAGCTTTATTACTTATTGTAGATGTGCACCATGCATTTTGTTTTCCAATAATTCCTTTTTTTCAGATTTTTTACATGTTTTGGACTTTGTCATTTTGGCTCAATGCAAACTATTTGGTGACCACTTGGTATCCACTACTCCTCTAAAATCATTGATTTGAATTTCATGAAACTTATGCAATTTTTCCAGATATTGATGAAAATTCAGGTAGGGATGGGAGGCAGAGGGTATCCCTGGCCCACTAGGCCACAGTTACTCTAGTTTTTCAAACAGTTCATGGCGGGTATATGGATTTCAAAATAAATTACGAACCCCTGGACATGATTAGACTTTTAAACTCTATATGGAAAATATGTACCCATCTCAAATAGTTAACCAAAAAGTGAGAGTTTGTTTCTGGTTCAATATCATGTCATGGTAGATGATGAAATTTTTTAGGTATTTCAAAGTAATAAGCAATAGAATGCACAAGATGAAAAAAAAACTAGTTATTCAAAGTTATGGGAAGACAAATAAAAATTATGGTCAAATTCAATAATTTAAGGTGCAGCTTGAAAAATACACACAAAACACTGATATGAGAACACAAACTATGATAAAAAAAACTTCCGAGGATACCCATGCTTTCTTGGAAGGACATGCTGCTTTGAATCATTTAAAGAATTTCTCTATAGTTTAAAATCAAGGAACACCGGGGGGAAAAAATGCATGGTGCACATCTAAAATATGTAATTAAGCTCCTGCATAAGTTTTATGATATTCAAATCAGTAGTTAAAGAGAAGTAGTGGATACCAAATGGTCACCATATGATTTGCATTGAGCTAAAAGAGCTAAAATGACAAAGTCCAGAACATGTCAAAAATCTGAAAAAAAAGGAATTATTGGAAAACAAAATGCATGGTGCATATCTACAATATGTTATTAAGCTCCTGCATAAGTTTCATGAAATTCCAATCAGTGGTTTAGGAGGAGTAGTCGATACCAGCTTTTTGGTACAGAAAGACGGGGGGATGGAAGGACGGATTGGACAGATGGACAGACGGACCGACGGAAGGAGGGACAGATGGACACCATGAACACTATATACCTCACGCAAAGCAGGGGTATAATTAATGAAATTGTGTACAAAAACATTCAGTAATTAGTGTATTTTCATGAACGTTTATTACAGAAATGACTTCCCACTTCAATTTTGTACATTCCCGGGGTTACAGGTAATGGAAACTAGAGCTGTCGCCGAATGGCAGCCAGGTATACCCCCCGCTAATTGAGCCCTGAATCAATATGGCAAGTGTAAATGTAAGTGTGTGTGGACCCAATACAGTTGTGGACACAGTACAAATGTAGACACAGTACAAGTATGGACAAAATGATATACCTCCCCCTTTTTTCTCAAATATATTAAAGACGAATTATCTCCCCTTCAAAATTTTGGACAGCAACCACATTACCTCATGCACATCTTCAGCTGGTGTACTAAAACTGTGCAACATTTCATCAAAATCCAAGCAGTGGTTTAGGAGAACATACGCTGACAAGGATCCCCCTCCCCCTTTACACAGAAAATATTCAAAGACATTTCTCCCCTTCAAAATTTCAGACATCAACCATATTAATACATGCACATCTTCAGATAGTGTACTACAACTGTGTAACATTTCATCAAAATCCAAGCAGCCGCTTGAGAGAACAGGCACCGACAAGATTCGTCCAACCCCCTTCTTCCAGAAAATATTCAAAGACAAATTATCTCCCCTTCAAAATTTCAGGCAGCAACCATATTACTTCATGCAGATCTTCATGTGGTGTACTACAACTGTGCAACATTTCAAAAAAATCCATGCAGCCATTTAGGAGAACATGCGCTGACAAGGTTCGCCTCCCCCTTTTTCTAGAAAATATTCAAAGACGAATTATCTCCCCTTCAAAATTTCCGGCAGCAACCATATTACTTCATGCACATCTTCAGATGGTGTACTACAACTGTGTAACATTTCATCAAAATCCAAGCAGTCGTTTAGGAGAACATGCTCTGTCAAGGTACATGGAGGTGGTCGGACAGACGGATGGACGGACAGACAGGGTGATTCCTATATACCCCCAAACTTTGTTTGCGGGGGGTATAATTATGAAGCCCTGCTTGTCACACCAAGAAATCATAATAAAATTCAAATTTGAAAAAGTTTTCCAGTAAAATATAGCGTTTGAGGTTTATCATGTTTATGATGTTGAATTTTTGCTTAAATGTAAAGAGGAGCTTCCAAAAGTTTCAAAATTGAATATGACATACAGACCCTATTATTGATACACTGCAGCAAACTTGTGTACCGGTAAACAAAACCTGATTTAACAGTGAATCTTCACTCTCTAAGGCCATGATAAAGATCGCCTAGATTTCATCCCTTCCAGCTTAGATATTTTCAGCCTTTCAAAAAAATTTATTTAGTTAATTTTTTGTGTATTTCTTTCTTCAAAATGACAGCATTTTCACCATATATGATAATTTCTTTTTTTTTGCATGCCTGCCCTTAATTATTAATTGGGAGAGAATATAGTTTTTTTTTTACAATGGCTAATTAAATGTCACTTACTTCCACTTTCTGTGCTAGCAGGGATGGTTTAAAGTTTGACTTTACAACGACCTTCACTTCCATTTTGGAACGTCCAACTTCTCTGACAAGGGGGATAACACGGAATGGTAAGCTGATGTCTTTTGTTGTACGATATCTATTCAGAATATATAATTAATGTATTACAAAAGTAATCATCAAAAGTAATCATCTGGAGAATTACAGGAACTTGACAGTCCAGAGAAAGGAAACTACACAAAATGAAAATGTGAAACATGCAGCCGTACCAACAAAAGCTTCCATATGCATGTAGTTTAATTCCAAAGCAAAACATAACAGTTAAAATAACTTTGAAATGATTGAATATATTATGTTATGCTATATTGTGTTTTGTCACAGAAATTTTCTTTATATTCTATCTGATGTTAGGTCTATTCCATTAAAAAAGAATATGGGATAGGAAGGCAGTTCTGAAAACAACTTACATTTTTTTTTTGTTTCTATCCTGGAATATACATTTGTAGAACACCGTAAGATATCTTGTGCTTAAAATGTGTTACATTGTACATGTATCTCTATATTTTTCTGATGCAGTGTACTTGTGCATTAGAGAATGTCTCGCAAGAACATGTTTATATTAAACATGAAGATTGAGTTCTTGAACCTTATCCTACCTTAACAAAAATTTCAGATTTAAAAATGTTTTGAGGATTCTGTCTTTAATATCCTGACATTTCTGGGTTTGAATCCTGAATTCAACAGGTACATTTTTGTACATCATATATGCTGAAAATCTTTATATATCTGCCTTCAAGTGGCTAAAGCTTGTACCCCTCATTTAAAATATATTATCATTTCTCAATCTTTACCTCATTAGTTCAAATTCTCCATCAGGAGGAATGAAGCTTATGCTATGCTCTGTCTCAAATTTACTCAGTTTTACACACTGATGAAACTGACAGTCATCAATGGCAATAGAGCTTTTACCACTGGTATTGGACCTGAAAATATAAAATTTCTGCCTTTGAAAAATCTTGACAATGAAACCCATTTTTTTTGTTTAAAACTAAGGGGTATCTCCCTCATGCATAGCTCTGTCCTTAGCTAAATTTTGGCTTTTCTATTTTGATCCATTTGGTTATAAGATCTCTTTCAGCTTTACCATGTTTTTTCTATAAATGGACTTCCCAATGTTTTGGTTTAATCTGCAATGATAAGACATAAGTTGTCGAAATGCGCATATGCAGAAAATAAATTAACAGTGAGTTCGGTATTTTGTTATTTATCAACTTCAATGAATTTTACTTACTTCACTATTGTACAGCTGAAGTAGTCAACTTTTAAAACCTTTGAAATCTTGAACTGCTGTTTTCCGTTAGGAGATGTAACTGAACAGCTGATCATACAACATATTCAATCAGTTTCGTCCAGTTTTGCTAGAGTTATCTCCCATGTTTCATGCCTTAATTTTTCTGTTTTGGCTTTTTCTACAGGACTGTACAGGTTGTCACATGTTTGTTTTAACTATTGTTTTTATTTCTTTTGTTTCTTTTGAAGAGTCATTGATAAGCAAATAATGATAATTTTACACTGTTAATTTGCATTTTTGACCTCTTTGAATGCAATGTCTACAAATTTCTCTTGGATAGTAAATTAATATTAACAAATTATTCAATAAATTAATGGAGTGCAAACTTTTCTATGGGTACTGTATGGTTGCTATATTTCCCGGGGTATTAATTTTCTTGCTATTCGCATTAAAAACAATAAGTGAGAAAGTTTAAAACCGCAAATATTTCATTGTAAACTGTGATATAAATGAATGATTTTAACTAAAATTCCGCGAATATAAAACCCCGCAAATAAATCCTACACTTAAAACCGCGAAAATTTGGTACCGCAAATATATTGCCCTATACAGTATTTTAGTGATGTAGATGCCAGTTTAAAAGTTGTTGCTTGTTTTTTCCATGTTTTTGTAGAGGCTTTGTCTCATATGTACATACTCCATATCCTTTTATCGTTTATTTAGGACTAGTGATTGTCTCTGCTTCAGTGTGGAGTCTGTAAAAAGATTTTCTTTGCAAGTTATATATATAGAATAATGGTAGTTTTGAAGGACGAGAAAGAAAATATCACAGTATCCCAGCAAGTATAGGACGAGCTGTGATACAAGTGATATTTTCTGTTGAGACCTTCAAAACTACCATAATTGTTTTTATCGGCAACATCATAAGAATCATGCGGTCGTATTCATGACATCATTGCCTGATATTTTCTTTTATCAAGTCAGTAGATCAAAGAGAAAAATGTACATACATGTAGTGGTGATAAGCATGCTTTCTATACATTTCAGTATGGTGTACTTGTTGTTGAGAGAATTTCTCAGATGTATGCACCATCATTCTATCAAATCTTGGTACTCAAGTTTTTTTTTTTGCATTTCAACATCTTATTTTTAACACCTGTTTATAGTATCCACATCTCATAATTTTATTATGCGAAGTTTTCCTACTATTGACTCTGAGTTCCTTGTGGTTGTTTATATGTTAGTATTTTTGTCGGACAACATATGACAGCATTTGTCAGTACACTTAAATGCCAGTTTATTTTGTATTTGTTGACAATCCTGCACCTAACAGTAATAAAGAACATGAATTGTTTAATTAACAGTTTGGTCGCATGAGGCTACTTAATAAAGATCCTTTTCAAAGTTTTGGACATCTGGTCTTATTAATTCATGAGATGTTTTTTCCCCACTAAATTATGTTCTTAGACTAGTGTAAAACTATCACATTGTCTTACCCTGATGGTCTGCCTGGTTCATCTATATTCTTTCCTTTATTCTCCACAAGAACTTTATCATTAATACCAAACTTACACTCTGGCATTCCACTTAAATAACTTTTCATGACAATCTTTCCAGCCACATGAGCACTAAGAACTTGTCCTGAAATATATTTATCATAACAAGATGTGAATGTGCCACAGCCACAAATAAAATACCCATGCAACCAAACTTTCTTAAAAATATACCAAAAGTAAAATCATCTCCCCTTCATGGTGTCTAACATTAATAATATTTCTTCATGCATATCTGCATATTGTGTCCTTTATTTGAGTAAATTTTCATTACATTTCAGGTTGTTTAAGAGGGGTTGTGCTTACTTATTAATTAAGGAAACAACGAAAAGTCAGTAAAATTATCTCCCCTGCATGGTGTCGGTCAATACTTTCCTTCATGCACAACCACATGTAGTAACCTTCCATTTTGATAAAGTTTCATTAAAAATTTTTCCATGTGATTTAAGATGAGTTACACTTTTAAAAGGTGAGGGCAGATAGTTAGAATGACAGACAGACAATTTGGTTCATATTTATCTCCAAAACTTTTGTTCCAGCAGTTTCAGAGAAGATTTTTGAATGCAGTTTCCAACTTTAAGGCACCTATGTTAATCTACGTTTCCTGCTGGCAGCTATTTAACATAAAACTTTGAAGAGGGTCTCATAGGACTATCATATCAAAATTCTACTGATATTGTTCATGCAGTTTCAGAGGAGAAGATCTTTTTATGCATTTCCCACTGGGTCCAATGTTAAACTAAGTTTTGCTACTGGTGGCCATGTCGGAAGACGGATCAGCACCAAAGTAACAAGCTTGGTCAAAATCTCACAAGTTTCATTTATGCAATGTTTAAATTGAATTCATTCAATGGTTTTCAATGATATCTTTGTATGCATTTCCCCTTAGGGTCCAATTCAATGCTGGCAGCCATGTTGGATAATGGATCAGAACTGAAGTAAAAACACTTGGTCAACTTCTCATAAGCAAAGTTTGGATTAAATCTATTAAGCAGTTCTCTAGAAGAAGATCTTTTGTTAAATTAAGTTCACAGCTGGTGACACTTGGACAGGCATCATTCATGTCATGTTTGATTTAAATCCATTCGGCAGTTCTCTAGAAGATCTTTGTGTGCATTTCCGATAGGGTCCAATGCTGTCCGTAATGTAAGATGACAGATTGGCACCAAAGTAATAACACTTGGTCAGCACCTCATAAACATCACTCATGCCAAGTTTGGTTCAAATCCATTCAGTGGTTCTAAAGTAGAATTTCTTTGTATGCATTCTCCCATAGGGTCCAATGTTGAAATTAAGATCCTAGCTGGCGGCCATGTTGGATGATGGATTGGCACCAAAGTAACAACACTTGGTCAGCACCTCGTAAGCATCATTCATGCCCAGTTTGGTTCAAATCCATTCAGTGGTTCTCAAGAAGAAGTTCTTTGTATGAATTTTCCCATTAGGTCAAATGGTGAACTAAGTTCTCCACTGGCGGCCATATTGGAAGCGGTCGGAAAACTTGAATGTGTTCAATAAAATATAGTCTTCAACATGCTGAACATTTTTGCAATTTAAACTTGATCTCTATCTCAAAGCCTTTTTGAAATATAGGACCAAAAATTAATCAAAGTGCAGTCTGCACTGAAAGGTGGTTGGCTTTGTCAGCAATGAATATATCGTGTAGCTGACCTCGATCATGATGATTGTGATCTCAAATTCAAGGAAAACTTACAGTAACAATAATTGTGAACAATTCGAAATGACAACTTTTTTATTTGATGTATAAAAAATAAGTCAGAATCACATTACGATTATGGATTAACTGTACAAAGTTTAATGCTGACCATCTCAAGTTTGATTGAAGGGTGATTAATATATGATTTTCAGGGGGCCTGGGCGAATTTGCCTTAAAAATTATTTATTTTCATGAAAATCTGAAACAATTTTATTTTTATCAAATGTCATATCAAATTATTTATTTGCAATTGCAACAAAAATTTATTCTTCAAAATTAAATTATTTTTTTTTCAAGACAAGTAGGATAAGAATATTTATTTTCACTGGCACCAAGATTAAATTATTTATTTACAAAATCACCTAGGCCCCTGCTCCCCAAAATCAAATGGTCGTCATCTAAGTGTGACAAACAGGACGGTGTTTTATCTCTGTCCAAACTCCTTTGATCGAGGAAATTGGAAAATAAGAAACTATGCACAATTGTATTTCTTTATTCTCCCAATTCTTCAAGAAACAGAATTCTAAGTAACCATAATTAATGAAAGCGCTATCTAGTTAAAAGAAGGATGCCTTTAAAGCATTGGTTGGCATCAGCGCCAGCCATTTCATCAACCACTTCAAAACATATCCAAAACTCAGTCTGATATACATGTACTTTCTATGATACTATTCTTATAAATGACCATCATTCAACTAATAACGGCTGCATTTTTAGTTACGCTATATTCACCTTGAATGATCGAGAAAGTGAAAGTAAACCTCCATATTTTGTTACTAGAACTTTGGGAACTCATCGGCATTTATCCTACATGACTGCTAAAAGCTCAAATTTTCCCGCTCTTCAAACAAAAGTTCTGAATATAATTCCTCCTTACGACTTATATGGTGCTCCTTCATACAGGAGGAATATACTTAAAACACACAATTGAAACCAAACTACACGCATGCGTATACATTTGTAAACAAAACAGCGTGTTCATCACATAGAAAGACAATTATAAATTTACTTAAACAGCGATATCGAAAAAAGATATTCAAATATAATTCATTACATAAAGCAACTGTCACTTAGTTAATTTGTTGTTTTCAAGAGACTGATAATAATATCAACAAGATTCGGATGCAATAGAAATTAATACACAGAGCCGATTAACACAAATTATCCGAAGACAGTATGTTCATTACGCTGCAACAGAGTCCTTGTTATTATGTGGCAATTAAAAAGATCTATGAAATTGTTTCACCAAAAATTGCATAAATAGTGGGTATTTTGCTGTTTTGATCGCTTATATAGCCATAGCTTATAGCAGTTTGAAATGTATCATATAAAAAGCAAAAGCTGTAGTGCATTCTTTGGAACCCTGTCTTCGCAATAAGGTGGCCAACCACCTTAAAAATCACGAAAAATTTGACCAATAAAGGACCACAACTAATATATATAGGTACTTGGATTTTCTTCAAAATATCCATGTGGGTAGATTTTAACATGCTGAACATTTTTGCAATTTAGACTTAACCTCTATCTGTTATAGTTTTTTTATTAAAAAATGGAAGAATGTGTCCATGGGACACGGATGCCCCCGCCTCCTTGCAATCGAAACCCATAAATTATTAAAGGCATAACTATATACAATATATATTTATCAAATATTATTAGAAAGGATCTTTCTCCTGTGATAAATAGGCACTGGAACTGGTTTGGTTTTGATATAATGTGTAGTTCCAACAAATAATCTGAGAAACAGTCTTATATGTAATACTAATCTATTTTTAGCAACTGCGACCTTGACCTTGGTGGTATCAACTCTAAAATCTATGGGATTATGTCTATTGTGATAAGTAAGCAAGTGACCAAGTTTGGTTTTGATCAGATGCAGAATACTCAAGTAATCGTTCGGAAACCAAAATTTTATTGAAATTTTAGTCTATTTTTAGCAACTGTGACCTTGACCTTTGGGGTACCAACCTGGAAATCGATAGGGTTCTGTCTTGGGTGATAAGCAAGCATGTGACCGAGATGGTTTTGATCCTATGTAGTATACTCAAGTTATCATCCAGAAACCAAAATTTCATTGAAATTTTAGTCTATTTTTAGCAACTGTGACCTTGACCTGAGGGTACCAACCTGGAAATCAATAGGGTTCTGTCTTGGGTGATAAGTAAGCATGTGACCAAGTTTGGTTTTGATCCGATGCAGGATACTCAAGTTATCATCCGGAAACCAAAAAGATGGACGTACGGACATACGTACGGTCGGACGTACGGATCAGGGTAAACCTTAATGCCCCCGACCGCCTAGCGGCAGGGGCATAAAAATAAAAAAACATCAAAATGTTGAAAATTTTACGGAAAAAGGGCAATAACTCTAAGACGGGTCATTAGATTTTCTTCAAAATTTCTGCACGGGTATATCTTCTAATGCTGATCATTTTTACCCCTTCAGATTTTTTATATCTGTAACGGTTT